>CABHPP010133883.1:0-27520 GCA_902168425.1 Peromyscus attwateri
CGGCAAGTTGGTGCAGTCTTCGTGTAACTTGATTAGACACATCTGTATGAAGGCACTTGGGATAAATTTTAAAAATGCTTTAATTTACTCCAATTATTGTAAAAAAAAATAGTCTTCAGAACTAGATTCTGGATTTGTTTTGCTTATAGCTGCTGTTTCTCTTCAAAACAGAAAAATCATGTTTAATAACTTGAACTTTGTTTTGTTTTTTTCTTGTTCCAGCCTTGTTCTGTAGAATCTAGTTCAATCTGTGTATACTTAAGAATAAGAGGAAAGAGGCTGGGAGCAAAACTGTGTTCTGGTCTTTGCCCAAAGCATCCTTTTTTCCTCCCTCTTTGCAAACCCCGAAAGTCTTAAAAGCTGGAATGGTTAGCTTCCACACTTCTTTCCTAAATGCAAAGCGAGATGCTCGTTTATGGACCAGAATGAGAAAACGAGAAGCACCGAGACTCTCACGGGACAGCTTGCCAGTAAAGTCTTCCAAGCCCAAGAAGCTTTACATAAGTTGGAGGTACCCTGGAAAGGGACCAACAGCCTTTTCAGCTCTTTACCCATCACTAATTCTGGCTCCAGCTGGACTCCGGCTTGCTGATGAAAGGGAATGAAAGCCGCGGGCCTCCAAGGGCATTTTGGATGGAATCTATTCAGCTTGCATTTACTCGCCCTGCATTATGACATCTCCATGACAACAAGCACATGTCTCAGTGTGTTACATGGAGAGGGGCTGTCCTTTGTGAGGAGAATCTGATCACGTGCCACTTCCTTCCTGGACGCTGCATTGGGCTCCACCTTGAGTCAGTCTCCCCTCATTCCCTATGATAGGCATACCAAGAGATGTTTGAGGCCAGCATCCAAATTTCTGAACCCACCATAGAACCCGCTGGAGACATGTGGCAATGGAGTTTGCTCCAGCAGCAGTTGGCATGCATGGAACTGATCAGAAATTGAGGCTGAGGCAGCTTTCCTGCTGTCAGTTGGCTCCTTCTTTTAGCTGGGTTCTGAAGGCCATGAGATGAAAGGGTGGGCTAGACACTCCATCATTATTCTGTTTCAAAATGTGTGATTTGTGAGACTTCTGGTACCCAACAGAGCCCCACATAAGATCCTGAAATTATTGTCCTCTGAACTGTCTGTCCTTTAGTCATTTTACAAACTTGAGAGATGGCAAAACAAAACAAAACAACAAAACAAAAACCCACAAAACCGAAAAGTCATTGAGTATTGGTCACAAGAATATTTAGTTTAATATCATTGCATGAGAAAAAATTTTCTCTTTCTCATATTCTTATCATCCACAGTACCCATAATAGGATTATCTATCATAAGAGGTGTTTCAGGGAAAAATTTATTGATTCTTGTTTTCAGCCTGCTTAGTTATTCATCCCTCAAAGGAGACATCTGATATGTTTCTGGATAATAAGGTCTGATTTCCATTTGTACATGTTTCTTTTGGAGGTGGCAATACTATGCAAAAGACTGTGCCATGAGTCCCTGTCTCCCACATCTGCCACAGTAGATTCTTATTTTCATTTCTTTGTCTATTTCATTAACTTTCATATATGGTAGCTCTAATCATTGACAATCTAAGAACCAGCCATCCTTAAGACAGTGCTTACCCATGGGTGCAGAATCATCTCACTGATTATGGAGTTTATATTTAGGCATTAAACTTCAATGATGGATAAACTTCTCAAAGAGCTAAAAAAATAAATCTGCCATATGACCTATCCATACCATTCTTGATATACCCAAAGAATTTACTGTCTAACTACAGTGAAGCTTGCTTAGTTTTTCATTGCTGCTCTAGTCACAAAAACTAGGAAGTAGAAAAGTCCTAATTTTCCTTAAAATGATGAATGGATGAAAATGTGACTCAAATACATTGTGGATTACTATTCAGCTGAAACAAATATAAAACAATGAAATCTGCTGGTAAATGAATGGAACTAGAAAATGTTATAGCATGTGAGAGAATCCAGACCTAGAAAGACAAATGCCACATGTCCTTCTTTACTTGTGGAACATGCCTCTGAATCTTTAGGTTTGAGTATATAACTTGAAGTAACCACAGAAGCCAGGGAAATAGAAAGGGATCATGGGAGAGTGCTGAGTAAGAGCTCTGGAGAGAGGGGAAGTAGAACACGAGGGACAGACAGGAGGAACCTGAACTCAGAAGAAGAGAGGGAGGGTAATATGGAGGGAGTAGAGGGAAGGAGGGATAAAACAGCCCTCAGATGTTTGAAAAAAGTCATAGGGAGACAGTTTTACAAGATTAATACACACACACACACACACACACACACACACACACACACAGACACACACACACACACACACACACACACACATCATGTGGGGTGATTATACTTCCCCCAAGATCAGTAGACTTTCTGACCAAAAAACTCCAGTCACAGGCATGGGAAACCTCCTTTCTATTTGTCAATCAGGTTTTTTTTTTAAATTAAGAAATTTTTTTATTCATTTTATATACTAACCACAGATCCCCTTCTCTTCCCTCCTCCTGCCGCCCAGCCTCCCCCTCACAACCCACCCCCATTCTCTCCTCAGACAAGGTAAGGCCTCCCATGGGGAGTTAGAAGAGCCTGGTACATTCAGTTGAGGCAGGTCCAAGTCCCTCCCCCTGCCCCCCAAATGGAATAGGCTATTTTATAGGCTAGTTCCATTGCTGTTGGATGCCTCCCAGAACTTGAAGGCATGGTCCTGTTACGGAAGACATAACACACTTTGGACACAAGACTTGGAGAAAACAAGCTGGATATAACCTAGAAGACTCCTTCTTGAGGACTTGCTCTCACTGTATTCAAAGGTGTTATGTAAGCCACAAGGCAAAAAAAAAAGTAACTGATAGTCACACTCAGCTGTAAAGTCTATGAACCATCACAATGACTAGCCTTGTATGGCATCCCTAATACTCAGTTTCACATTGAGGGTAACCAACATCTGTCTAATTAGGCTTAATAGAAGATAATTCACTTGATAGGAAGGAGTTCATGCCTAGCACAATAAATTTATACAATCTATCAGTGACTGAAGAGATCTTAGGTCCTAGAGAAGAACCTACTACTGTCATTTTCCTTAGTCAATATAGTTTGTTTCTGTATTCTAATACTCATCATTATACCTACAAATAACTGTAGTTCTCATCAGAAATCAAAGAAGTGCTTTTTTTTTTTTTTGCTGCAGTTGGAGATCATTGCAGATATCCACTAAAATGCAGAACGTAAGACTTTGGGGAGCCTAGTCCTAATTAGTACATCTGAAGCACAACTCCTTCATCTGAGGATATGGGCCTCTCTTAGAAAACTGGAGTTAGCAAGATTGTAGGAGTCCAAGATAGTGTCTTCTAGATATGACAGGGATGCTGTACCCAAGAAATTTCATTAATATTGTTGCCTAAACAAGACCTGCAAACATAACACCAGTGGATATGCCAATGCAGAAGGAGGAAATTTTTCAAGTCTCCACCCCTTGATGAAGAAGTATAGGCAATCAATGGATGTGAGAGAGGGAGGATCAGTTTTCTCCAAGGAATAGCTCCCTAATAGATTATCTGATTCCAATCTGTGATGTCTATTCTTAATTATCAACTTGACTACATCTGGAATTAACTAAAACCCAAGCTTCTGGGTACACCTGTGAGGGATTTTTCTTTCTTTTTTTTTTTTTTGGTTTTTCGAGACAGGGTTTCTCTGTGTAGCTTTGCGCCTTTCCTGGAACTTGCTTTGGAGACCAGGCTGGCCTTGAACTCACAGAGATCTGCCTGCCTCTGCCTTTGCCTCCCAAGTGCTGGGATTAAAGGCGTGCGCCACCACTGCCCGGCGAGGGATTTTTCTTGATTGGATAGTTTGAGGTGGGATGACTCATCCTAAATCTAGATCATTTGAGGTGGGAAGACCCACATTAGAGATCTGGGCCACATCTTCTGGCAGCAGTCTACATAAAGAAGAAGAATGCTTTTGCTCTTTGCCTGTTTGCCCTCACTCTCCCTGGCAGTTTCATTACTTCGCTGGTATTAGAACCCACTTCTTTGGGTTTACAACATATACTGAAGACCAGATAAAACATCCAGCCTTGTAGACTGAACAGCTATGGATTCTTGAACTTTCTGTCAGGATACAGTCATTGTTGCAATAGTCAGACCACAGCCTGTAAGTCGTTCTAATAAATCCTGTGTGTAATACAAACCCTAAACAAACGTATATTTAAGCAATACTAAATGGACTCAGTAAGTTATGTTATGTGTCTATATGTATATTTGTGTATATATGTATAACACTAATAAAGATAATGAAGTTATGAATTTGAGAGAGAGTGGGGGAAAGAATGGGAGGAGTTGGAAGGGAAAGAATAAGGAGTGGAAATGATATAAATTTAGTAATCATCTATGGCATTCTCAGAAAAGTTAAATAAAAATGAATTAAAAATAACTGAGAAATATTATAGTAAACTCTGAATTGCCAACGTATCTTTTGAGATCTGACAATATGGGGTCTACATGCTTAATACTGAGGGGATCCTTGGTTCTCTATAGAAAAGGGTTCATATCCAAAGCTGTGTGGCATTTGGTTCCAGTGGGGTCTGCTGCAAGTATGTGGCTGTATGGGTCACTGCTTACTTTAGAAAAGCAACCTTCTAATGTCAAATTGCAGGGGGGAGGGCATTTGTAATGGCAGGTATGGAGACCCTGCAGAGATGGCAGAGGAACAGAATGGCTTCACCTGACAAGAACAGGGACACAGCACAAGATCTGGAGAGTGGGTAGAATTTTTTAGACACAGAAGGAGGAGATGAGCTTTATAATTAAGAGCTACCAAGGAAACATGATGCCTGTAGTCATCTCACTATGTAGAAAATGTAGGATGTGTGGGAGATGAGTAGAAACCAAGAAACATCAGATTCTAAGCTGTCAGTGGACATCTACTGAAAGTTAATTTTAACTGCTTTGTAATTATGAAAGGAGTGTGCAATCATAGCCTGCTCAACAGATCTAAGTCATTATAAACTTCTTTATTATATCCATTTCCTGTTCTCCCATATTTGTTAACTGAGAGCAGCATGTCCCAACCTCAGCCCTCTTGACAATTTTGGCCTGATATTTCTGTGCCTCCTCAGTGTGTGGCAGGGTATTTAGCAGCATCCTTGCCTTCCACATTAAATACAACACTATGTAGTACACCTTTAGTGCCTTCACCAGTGTCTCCAGATATTGACAAATATCTCCTGGCAGCAAAACTGACCCAAGTTGAGAACTACAAAATTAGCTGGAAGCAGAGGTATGCATTTCCTAAGAAGCATAGTGGGCCTGTTCGTGTATTTATCCATAGATGAATTTATCATAAGAATATTTTTTTCACATATGGGCTATTATGTGCATACTTAAACTTTTTTTGTTTTTAGAGACAGGGTTTCTCTGTGTAGCTTTGTGCCTTTCCTGAAACTCACTTTGTAGCCCAGGCTGGCCTTAAACTCACAGAGGTCCGTCTGGCTCTGCCTCCTGAGTGCTGGGATTAAAGGCGTGCGCCACCACTACCTGGCTTACTTAAACTTGATTGTTTCATATGCCTATGTGCTGTGAGGTATTGAAACACACAATTGCACTAGAAATTCTCAGATTTGCTTTTTTTTTGTTGTACTCAGTGGGAGGACTGTATCACAGTTTATTGATTTGTGTTATTGGACACTGTGCTTATCCCCACCTCTCCTTCCCTCTCTCTTTTCTTCCCTCATTCATTCTCCCTGCCCATCCTTTGTCCCTCTCTTACTTCTTCCCTGCCTCCCTTTGTTCATGCCCCTGTCCATCCCTCACCTTTCATATTTCAAGCGTTTTTTTCAATGACTCTCATAACGTTAATTTTGTGTTATGCAAAGAATTTGTCACTGAACCATGAGACAGTTTTTGCAATTCATTCCAAAATTGACTAAACCATTAACTGGGTTCTTTGTTTTCTTAGAGAAATGCTTCTTTTCTGTTGAGAACAATCTTAAAAGGAAAGGGGGAGGGGGAGGGGGAAGGGAAGAGAGTGGGGGAGGACAAAGCCAGCATGAATAAAATAAAAAGGAATTTGCCAGCCACTCCACTGGGGAAACTACAGCTGAGCATTAGTTCAGATGGAGCCTTGAATAACACAACAGGGAATTTCAAATGTCAAAGGACACGTCCTGCACACCAGGAGGGATGGGGAGGGATGAAAGCTCTCAGTTTGTTCCCAAGGCGGCGTCTCAAGACTTGGACGCCTCACTCTGATTTGACTTGAAGCCAAAACTCACTGCTTTCGGCACCCTCTTGCCAACTCACCGCGTCCCTTCAATGCTTGCTGAAGTCAAGTATTTGAGATACGTTTTATGCTCTGAAAAATAAATCATATCCTTTCAGCAGGCTAGACTCTTCAGGGGAAGAGTCAGCAACCTTTTGTTCCCTTTTGCCTCTGTGCATTAGCAGGTGTTCAGTATCTGACAGCCTTCTCTAGCATTTGTCCGTAGGACGAGGGCCAGGGCTTTGGCCTGAAGGTTCTTGTCTTTTTGATGAGCAGGAGATATTTCCAAATAGCATCTCCTGCACAGGCTTCAAGATCTGCTTGTTCTATGTCAACGTTTTAACCTGTTTCTCTTGCCTCATCCCTCTGGTGCTCCAACCCCCAGTCTCTGTAAACTTAATCCCGCCTTAGGTACGCCATCTATCTGATATGTACTGTTCCTTGGGATAAGCCTATGATGCCTTGAGAACAAGATGGTACCTAAGGTTGCTTGTGCTTCTGAGTGTGCTCAGTGCTACTTTCTGTGTATCAAAGTATGTCACAAAGCCAGCTCATACTTGAAAAAGGGAGAAATAACTGGAGGAGCTACAAAATCAGATTGCAAACAAACCTAGGTACAGGGAGCACATTGTCACAACTGTTTTAAGATGCAATCTACCTGGAGAAAATGTAATTCATTTAAAGTGTATGTGCTCTGTGACCAACAATTCCAGCTTTCACTGTCTAAGAGAAACTACATAAATAAGAGTGAAGAAGCATATGATGAGACATCCATTCCAAACAAAAGAACTGTGGTCACAAATCAGCAAACTCAATGGCTTAATAATACAGATGTAGACACTCTGTAGATATTCATGCTACAGACTACTATGGCATATTTTAAAATAAGATATTAGTATCCACTAGCATGTTTAGATCTATGATGAAATAAGCAAATTACAAATCAGTGCATGTGTGAAGAATGAAAGTGTTAGTGTATGCGTTCTATTGGTAAACATATCTATAGGTAAATATATGGATCCAGGTCCATGAGCTTCTATAGCATGTGTAAAACCTTTGTTAACACTAGGCCAGTGGTTTTCAGGAGGGAGTGATTTTACCACCAGATGATACTCTGCAGTGTCTGGGAAGACTTTCTGTTGTTGTCACAATCCCAGGGAGTTGGAGCATTGCTGCTGGGACTAATGCATGGAGGTTGGGCATATGACTAAACATCTCATGGTGTAGGGAACAGCAACGTACCGCTAAGAATTATTCAGCCTAATTATTAATTGTGCCAAAGTTGAGGAGGCCTGTGAAAACCAGACATCTAGAAGGTACATTACATATTTTTACTTGCCTATCTAACAAGTAATCTCTATTTGACCTGCATAAAACATACCTTTTAGGAGTATACACTCAAGCTTGACCCTTTCTCACACACCAGTCTTCTCTACTTGTCAGAACTTGGCAACTGTCTCCTGAGAAGTCATTTGACTCACTTCTCCCATTCACTCCAGGAACAAACCTGTCAGCTCTACCTTTAAACCATGACCTGAACTGACTATTCATACCTTTTGCCATGTTGCTATCATCAGAATCAAGTCACTGTCACATTGTCTCTAAACCATGGGAAGAGGTTAAGGGGGGTGAAAGAGGCTGAAACCAAATGACCAGGAAAGTGAGCTGTGGAAAGAATGAATAGGGCTCAGGGAAATATAGCGTCCAAGGGAGTGTCAGCAGGAACAGAGTGTGGAAACCCCCATCCATTTTGATAGTAGAAGAAAATGTGAAATTAGAGGAGTGAATAGCTTTCCTTGGGAAGGCAGCCAACTGATTTTTCAGGGAGCCTATCCAAGCTGTTTTTGCATGTGGTAATCAGACATTGTGAGCTGGATTTAGTCAGAGGGTACAGTAGTTCATTGTCAGGGTGGCTCCATGGTCCATAGTTTGCTATAGCAACATGGAGACTGCCTGGTGCTCTTGGGGAGAGAGAATAGAGTTAGACCAAAGGACACATTCAGGTTGGGTTAGGAGCTTTATTAGCCATGTATGGAATGAAGTGAAAGTCTGATTTGATGGTCTTTAGAGTCCAAGTCAGAAGTTAGTTCCCACTCTGTTAGATCTGGGAAAGCATCTGAAGAGTTCCCTTCTTACTCTGCAAACTGGGTTTCCTAGTCTTGGCTATAAGACCTTGCTTCAACTGCCATCTCTGTTGGAGGCTTCAGCTTATGTGTTCATACTTGGTAGGGCTTAGAACTGGGTACTGCCATGGGAAGACTTAGGAGACAATAGGATATCGTGCTGTAACTGAGAAAACAAGGATGTGGCTCACTGCCTCAGCATCACTCACCTTCACACTGCCTCAGCAAGTAACCAGGAAGGTGGCCAAAGTCACAATTAGCATCTTTATATGAGGGCAACCTCTCCATCATCCCATTGCTTCTAGAACTCCAGCACATCAATCAGCTCTGTGTTGCCACCCACAGTCATTAAGAGATGATTTCTTTAACCATCTCAGGGAAAATAAAACTCCCCACATGTTTGTGACATTGTGCCCCCTTGCTTGACTTCTTTTCTTTTCTGTATTGCACTCTTGGCTTCTCACTCAACAGAATGGCTGCTTCATCAGAGCAGTGATCTTATTTCTGTTAAGGGCTCTATAGCTAACTCCTAGGTTTAGAGTTTGCGCCTGATACATTGTCTCACTGCCCATAATTGCTGAATGGTCAAATGAAACTGATGGTTTAATGAAATGAAATAAGCCATTCATTTAATACAATGCAAAGTACACCATAAGCTCTCAATAAAAAGTAGGTTATATCCATAGCACGGATATTCCCTTCAGCAATCAGGAGCTTTTCCACCCTCACACAAATCATTCATCACACTTATTTTAAGTTTTACTTTTACATGTCCTATTGAGTTCATGGCACGAAGTTCTTCATGTTGAAGTATGCAATTAGTGGTTTTTGGTTTACTTGCCCAGTTGTGGAAGCATCACTATGGTACATTTTTAGAACACTCAGGAAGAAATTTTGTGCCCATTAGCAATCATTTTCATGTTCTGGACTGGAGACATTACACTCTATAGATTTTACCTACACTGAATATTTATTTTTGCATGTGTACAATGTACGTGTGTAAGTGTACATGTGAGAAGGCCTGTGGACATATCCGTATGCGAGTGTGCTGAGGCTAGAGGGGGACACTAGGTGAACTGCTGCATCACTCTACCTTATTCTGTTGAGACTGTGTCTCTCCCTGATGCTCACTCTTTTGCATCTAGGCTGCCCACCAGCAAGACCCAGTGATGGTCCTGTCTACATCTGCATGAATTACATGCATGTGAGGTCCTAACCAGCTTTTATGTGGGTGCTGACAATCTGAACTCAGGTCCTCATGCTTCATCATGCTTCAGTTGAGGCACTCTTTCCTACTGAGACATTTCCCTAGTCCCTTTACTCAATATTTTATACAAACGAAATGTTGAAATATGTGCCCTTTTATATCTGACTTATTTTATGTTATCAACATTCATTTACATTACAGAAAGTATCATTAAATTAGTCCTTTTTATAGTGGGAAAATGTTATAGTGTATGAAAACACAAAAGTTTGCAAACACACGTTCACATACTGATGTTCACACACCCCATTACTTATAATAACTGAAGGTGAAATGACCCGGTGATTACCAATTAATGAATAGACTGTTTATTGAAGTCTGAGCTCCTTGATGATAAGAGCTAAGTCTTTTAAAAAACACTGTGCATTATTGTTGTGTGGATGTGTTTGTGTGAGAGCATGCCTGCCACAGTGCATATGTGGCAGTCAGAAAACAATTTGTGGTATCAGTTCTCTCCTTCTACATTTATAAGAGTTCCTGAGATCTAGCTTAGCTTATCAAGATTGTGTAGCAAAGCTCCTTTACCTTCTGAGTCATCTCGATGGGCTAGAACAACGTATTATTTTAAAATATGTGTGTACATAATAGGCTTAGTTTAATGCTTGCTCAATGAATTAATGAATGAATGGCCACTCCTACTATAAGATGCATTTTTTTAAACAAAATCCCAATCGTTCAATTTTACCAATAATGACTTGGGAGCCAGATGCTGGGGTGAAAGCCTGCTAGCTCAGAGAGGAAGAGAAAGCACCCAGCTGACCTTTTACCTCCACCAACATTCCAGAAGCCTCTCCTCTCTCCTATTGTCTCAAACATCTCAAACTCAGTGTTCCTTTTCTACTTCCTGTGCATTTCTCTACCAGTCCTCCTGACTCCCTTTTACTCTCTATAGCTTTTCCTTAATCATTCTGTGTTCACTTTCTGTCAACTGGTTGCTTGCTCTGCCTCTTGACCCAAGGTTGACTTTATTTAATCCTATTTACAATATTTAAGCAAAAAGATCCTGGATTAAAGGTGTGTGCTAGGGCTGAGCCACACCACCAAAATAAACTTGATTTTCCAGTCAATAATGCAATTTCAGAGTTCACAATGTGATCAATATCCTGCAACAGATGCAGGGATTGATGATTATATCACATTGTCATAATCAAAACAATGATATAAAGGATGGTGGAAATTTCTACTTGATTGAACTTGGTTAGGCTTCTGATTGTTTTTCTAGACTTCAGTTCCCTATTAACAAAATGCATCTGAAGGTGATAGTTAAAATGAGATTGGTATGTAATTATGCATAGCTTATTCTCATGTATAACTTAGTTCATTGTGACTATCTTTTTTTATTACGAGATTATCTATTCATTTTACATATCAACCACAGATTCCCCTGTCCTCCTCCTCCCACCCCCCAGCCTTCCCCTGCAACCTACCCCCTATTCCCACCTCCTCCAAGTCAAGGTGTCCCATGAGGAGTCAGCAGAGCCTGGTACATTCAGTTGAGGCAGGTCCTATTCAGCCATCCTATCACCAGAGTAGGTCAGCTCAGGCACCCTCTTGACCATTGCCAGTAGTCTATGGTGGAGTTATCTTTGTGGATTCCTGGCGACCTCCCTAGCACTCTGCTTCTCCCTATTCCCATGGTGTCTTCATTTATCATGGTATCTCTTTCCTTGTTCTCCCACTCTGTTCCTGATCCAGCTGGGACCTCCTGCTCCCCTAAGCTCTCTTTTCCCCGACCCCTGCCCTCCATTACCCCTCCCATCCCCAGTTTGCTCCTGTAGATCTCATCCATTTCTCTATCACTGGGTGATCCTTGTGTCTTTCCTAGGGTTATCCTTACTAGCTAGTGTCCCTGGAGCTGTGGGTTGCTGTCTGGTTATCCTTTGCTTTACATCTAGTATCCACTTATGAGTGAGCATATAACATGTTTGTCTTTCTGAGTCTGGGTTACCTCACTCAGGATGATATTTTCTAGTTCCATTCATTGACTGCAAACCTCATGATGTCATTGCTTTTCTCTGCTGAGTAGTATCCCATTGTGTATATGTGCCACATTTTCTTTATCCATTTTTCAGTTGAGGGGCATATAGGTTGTTTCCAGGTACTGGCTATTACAAATAATGCTGCTATGAACATAGTTGAGCATGTGTCCTTGTGGTAAGATTGAACATTCCTTGGGTATATGCCCAAGAGTGGTATAGCTGGGTCTTGAGGGAGATTGATTCCCAATTTTCTGAGAAACCACCATACTGATTTCCTAAGTGGCTGTACAAGTTTGCATTCCCACCCATAGTGTAGGAGTGTTCCCCTTGCTCCACATCCTCTCCACCATAAGTTGTCTTCAGTGTTTTTACTCTTAGCCATTCTGACAGGTGTAAGATGGTATCTCAGAGTCGTTTACCAGACCTACTATGCACAGCCTTACAACAGGTAATAAGTAGACAATTAAGTTGTGAACCAGTAACTGAGAGTGAAGTGTCAGCTGCTTAAGGATTTTGTCAAGTGAATTTCTAGTTCTTTAGGATCTAAAGGTATGTTTGGTCTCTTTTATAGTATTAAATTAGTTATATAGCATTATAAGTCTCCAAGGAAAGATGAAGGTTGAGGCTTATGTGCTTTAGGATCATAATGCTCACTCCTGCTTACTTAATGTCAATAAAAGTCACTAAATTACAAGTTTGCAAAGGCAACAGGGTATCTTCATTGTTGTGACTTCAGTGACAAGCATAGTGGTGACCCATTAATGTATTGAAGATGACCAAATAAAGATATCATATTTGATATAAAAGGAGCCTCTAGGTGCACTGTGAACTTGAGAACCCAATGCTGCATAGACCTCAAACCCAACACTAACATCAGTTACTAAGGTGGGAGGAACTGAAGGAGACTGTGCCTGGGAACTAATTTGCTTCCTTGTAGCATGAATCTTAAATAGTCTTATTCAGAAGAACAAACCTGAACCAGGTATTGGGGTGAAATGCTGGAAGATCAGAGAACCAGAACAAGTCACAGCTAACCTCACCTGGCCAACTTCTCAGCTGATCTTATTTCCTCAGACTGGAAGCTTTTGAGTCCTCATCCAAATGGGTCTCAGCTGAACTGTGCTGCTAGAAGCCTGAAAGCTTAACCAGCCAAATGCTTAACCAGCCAAATGCTTAACCAGCCAAATGTTTCTTGTTCCTGGTCCTTATGCCTTATATATCTTTTGCTTCTACCATCACTCCCTGGGATTAAAGGCGTGTGTCACCATGCCTGGCTGTTTCCAATGTGGCCTTGAACTCACAGAGATCCAGATGGATTTCTGCCTCTGGAATGCTAGGATTAAAGGTGTGAGTGCCACCATTTTCTAGTCTTTGTATCTAGTGGCTGTCTGTTCTCTGACCCCAGATAAATTTATTAGGGTGCACAATATTTGGGGGAACACAATACCACCACACTTCCTAGTTCAACTTTTTGAAGAAAAGTAAAATCCTGTGCAGGCTGACCCTCTCTCACTGCAGAACTACTCAGTGTACCATTTTCTTAGGCTCTGTGTGACCAGCTTGATGCAGGAGAAAGTGCAGTCCCTGGGAATCAAATATTTAACCCACAGCAATTTAGACTGAGGAACAAAAGCAGGTCATTTGTGGTGGGGACAGAGACAGTCATTTTAGGCAATATTCCTCAACTAAAAAATAAAATAAATAAATAGCCGGTCTTTGTGGCTGAGCCCTGGAGAAAGTAACCTCAGAACCACATGGCATATGGGAACAAGGAGACTAATTTCATCTGTAAAATGATAGGCCTGGATGAGATAATGATCACCCTCATTTCTCCCAGCTTTCACTATTCTGTGGCTTTTTCAAGAAATCCCACTGAGGGAGATGTGGAAAGTCAAGGCACTTAGGGTCCAGGAGAGCCGTGGGAGGTCCAGGCACTGCCCCTGTGTGTCTGCTGTAGGATTCTGACTAACCCCCCCTTTTTTCCCACTTGCATCATGTCAGCTTCTCTCTCCTTACCAGTGAAGATCCCTCCTCTGCTCACACTGATCATCTATGCCACATGGGGATGAGGTTCTCAGGAAATGTGCTGCATGTGTTCTCTCCCATGCTTACACTCTAGTGATCTTATTGAGCTCAGCATTCCTCCGTTGAGCTTTGAGCTTGTGCTATCCACGTGGTATGTGTTAGTGCCATTATCATAGCATTCTCACTGCCTCACTGTCCTCTTTCCCCTTAACCTGCTCCTGTCACAATACTAAAGATGCTTTGCCCCCAAATCACCACCAGCACCTCTGTCCCCGCCACTGCTGCTGTCAGAGTCATCTTCGTCATGAAAAACATGAGCACCTGCCCAAAATTCAAAATATAGATGAACTGCTGAGTCCTGCCTTGAGTATTGTAGAAGCCACAGTGGGTTCTTTAACGCCATGCTTGTGAGTCTTATTCTTGAGCTCCCTACTTCCAGTGGTGATCTCATCTACTTTATTGGTCTCGGGACTTTAGGTCCACGTGTTGTTCAACTCACTACCACGTTTTCATTCTTCCTATTTAGAAGGACAAGCCTTTCTTGTCCAACTAGAACCTTCTTGCGCATTTTTGTAATGAACAGATTTCTGTTTTACACTTCTAGCCCATTGTTTTCTGTTTGTATGTCCTCTTTCTCTCTCTCTCTCTCTCTCTCTCTCTCTCTCTCTCTCTCTCTCTCTCTCGCTCTCTCTCTCGCTCTCTCTCCAGATAACCCTTCTTTCTTTGGGGGAATCTTTTTACCCCTTACTATTGTCAGTGGTGTCTTGATGGATCCTTCATCTCACAACCAGTTGGACTTTCTAATTCTGAATGAAACATGGTTTTATTCGTGTCCCTGGTACTATTGGGTCCAGGTATTAGACCATTTCAACTACTGACACATTCCAAAGCTGATTGGGTTTTACTCCTTCTGAGTCTTCTCCATCAGTCTTCTCCTGACTCTGGGGTTAGATATTTAGTTCCAATGGATATTTTCTGTCAAACCATCCAAAGTTGAATTCTGATTGATTCTCACAACTGAAAAACATTCATAGTAAGATGATTGATCCACATCTGAGACTCAGATAAGAGTGTATCTTCTTCAGTTTTTAGGCTTTCTCTTTTGTCTTTCATGGTTCTCCACTTGACTTGTAAGAGTCTCCTCATATGGCATTATAACTGACTTATTTTTCTCTATATAAGTATCTTTGGGAGGAAGATGTCACAACTCATCAGTGTCCCATCCCCAGAGCGTCAACATGTCCTTGTTTGGCACATGGCTAGGGCACAAGACAAGCTTGTTTGTAGTCAGTAAACTTGTGTGTATATATAGGGTCCATATATTTTCCTGTGATTGACAGACATGGTAGCTTAATCAAAGTATTTACTTTTTCTAGAATGTAAATTTTATTTCTATATAATTTTATTTCTTTCACTCTTAAAAAAATCATTCATTATGTATATCCACTGCACATGGTACTGTGTTACATAACTACATTTCCCTACAAGTACATGTTGTACATTAAACATATTCCTCCCTTCCTCTTCCCTTCCCTACCTCAACTCTTGTTAGTACCTCTTGTCCCCTAGTCACTTTCACGTCATATATACAAACATGGTTTTAGGTATCTATATAAAATCTGGAAAGGCTGGGCGGTGGTGGCGCACGCCTTTAATCCCAGCACCCAGGAGGCAGAGCCAGGCAGATCTCTGTGAGTTCGAGGCCAGCCTGGTCTACAGAGTGAGATCCAGGACAGGCACCAAAACTACACAGAGAAACCCTGTCTTGAAAAACCAAAAATAAAATAAAATAAAATAAAATCTGGGAACCACAAATGAGAAAAATATACAATATTGTCTTTTCAAGACTTAATCTGCTTAATACAGTTAGGCCTGTTTGCATTTGTTTTCCTCCTAATTATATATTTTATTCCCTATGGCTCAAAAAATTCCATTATGTTCATAGGATAGGTCTCTTTATCCATTCCTCTGCTGTTGGCCACCTAGGTTGGTTCCACAGCTTAGCTGTTGTGAACAGAACTGCAGGGAACATTACTGTACAAGCGTCATTGTGTCATGTTTGATTTGGAACACTTTGGATCAAAGTCCACATGTGTCACATTTCACATTTCCACAATGTGTCACATTTCACTCCATATATGATTTGTGAAAGATTTAACATAACTGCATTTAGGATATAAATGTGTTCTATATCTTTTAGGTCCTAGTTGAAAAAAATGGAAGACATAATCAGGAATTCCAAATTGAGGAAAATTAATATATGGAATTGACTTTGTGCTGTGGGATGGTCTTTCTGTAGGCTGTGAATATGTGTTGCTACTATTGGTTAATAAAGAAGCTGCGTTGGCCTATGGCAACACAGGATATAGCCAGGCAAGAAATCCAAGAGAGATACAGGGAGAAGAAATGTGGAGTCAAGACAAATGCAGAGAGCTGCCAGGGGAACAAGATGTAATGGTATACAGGTAAAGCCAGGAGACATGTGGCAATACATAGATTAATAGAAATGGGTTAATTTAAGATGAAAGAGCTAGTTAATAATAAGCCTGAGCCATAGACCAAACAGTTTGCAATTAATATTAGCCTCTGTGTGTTTATTTGGGACTGAGAGGCTACAAGACACAGGAAAACTTCCAGCTACAACTTTGTATGTGTTAGAAGGATGATTCAGTGATGTATGTGTTAGAAAGGATGACTCAGTGAATTTGGTACTGAGGTACTTATAACATTAATAACTGCAGAAAATCAGGAAGCACAATAAAAAATGGTCTTAGGAAGGCTTAGGATCTGTAGGTACACATTCTGAGGCTGGTTTTCATTTTTCTTGAAGAGGAATGTCTTGTAAGTGGGCTTTAACATATGCATGGGTGAATCCTATGACTAGGGCTTACACACCTTGGGGAGTATTAGTACTTAGTACTAAGTGCTGATGCTTAAATTTTAATAGGGAAGCACTCATGTCTGTGATCAGAACTCGGAGAATGTAAGTTGAACACTTGAGTTTAGACTTGGAAGACCATCTTGTGCTGGTCTCTAATGAGGAATCCCACAGTGGGAGCTGGAAGTGCTGATGGGAGACAGCAGACACAAATATGGCTGTCTTCTTTTTCTCTGGAGGGCTTCTAGCAGAAGATGCAGCTAGGAATAGAGTCCTCTTTATTTTTGCCACCTCCCAGTCTCCTGTTAATTTCCTTGTTGAAAGACTTTAGTGAGAAGACAGCAAGGAGGCTGGGATGTTTTTCAGAATCCAAGCTCCAGAGTCTCAGAGCATAAAGGTGGATGGGCTCCTCCGAGGCTGAGAGAGAGGGTAAATAACTGATGTAAACATAAACTCTTCAGGTTAAGAAGGATTAAGGAGACTTGGCCTCCAAGGCAATGCCGTAAAATAGTCTCCTTACTCTGAAGCCTGTTTTCAATATGATTCCCAGTAACACTCAAGTAAGAAATTGCAGCTTGGGACAGAACCTGTGTGGAAAAATCCAAGTGCCAGTGTAGAAAGTGACTCCAAAGTCAAAGCATTCCTGTGAGCCCCAACACATGGAGCCCATGATTTATTTTAGTTTTTGCTTATTTCTTTTTCAGGCCCTTGTTCGAAGAATGTCTTTTGGGCCAGATGCCCCTGTGGCTCGGATGCTTGGAAATAGCCCTTTACTATAAAGTCAGTCAGTCCTCAGGCTTCCCTGCCAAACTTCTTGCTGCGCATAGGCACACCCTGCTCTTCCAGCTTGCCTTGTCCCATGTGTCACTCCACCGTGACCCAGCTCAGGCCATCACCATCTCCTTCTTCACTCTCCATGGCCTTTTCTCTTCCTTTAAATACGATGCTTAGTGGATGTCTCTGAATTTCCTTCCAACTGTATGTTCCTCTCCCGGGATCAGCATATACAAAAAGTACCTTGTAATAAATAGTGACAATGACATTTCTTGCCTGCTTGAGCTTTTAGGTTTTTCAAAGATCTTTTCCAGTGTTTTACTACTTTGACTCAGTTTTTTTGGGGGGAACACAGGCTTTTGGATTCAAGTAATCACATTGAACTTCCATCAAGTTAAGTGATAATACGTCTAATTTAATTTGTAAAACCTTAGCTATGCAATTTCTCTTGAACATTTACTTAAGCTTCAGGCTATGACCAAAGATTGCTAGGAAAATTAAGTGATACAAGCCGTGTACTTTAACTCCATAGTAGGATGACACAAATCAGTCCTTTTTTATTTTATTTTATTTTATAATACCATTCAGTTCCACATATCAGCCACAGATTCCCTTGTTCTCCCCCCTCCCGCCCCCTTTCCCTTCCCCCCAGCCCACCCCCTATTCCCACCCCCTCCAGGGCAAAGCCTCCCCTGAGGACTGAGATCAACCTGGTAGACTCAGTCCAGGCAGGGCCAGTCCCCTCCTCCCAAGCCGAGCCAAGTGACCCTGCATAAGCCCCAGGTTTCAAACAGCCAACTCATGCAATGAGCACAGGACCCAGTCCCACTGCCTGGATGCCTCCCAAACAGTTCAAGCCAATCAACTGTCTCACCCATTCAGAGGGCCTGATCCAGTTGGGGGCCCCTCAGCCATTGGTTCATAGTTCATGTGTTTCCATTTGTTTGGCTATTTGTCCCTGTGCTTTATCCAACCCTGGTCTCAACAATTCTCGCTCATATGCAATCCCCATCAAAATACCAACACAATTCTTCACAGACCTGGAAAGAATAATACTCAACTTCATATGGAAAAACAAAAAACCCAGGATAGCCAAAAGAATCCTGTACAATAAAACAACCTCTGGAGGCATCACGATCCCTGACTTCAAGCTCTACTATAGAGCTACAGTAATAAAAACAGCTTGGTACTGGCAAATCAGTCCTTTTTATCTGAGTAAGAATAGGTGTTCAGACAGGTGAGAGTGTTCAATGGACAAATGAGCTTGCTGCCAATCCTGATCATCTAAGTTGGGGCTACATCTGTGCTGTAACACATGCTCCCCACCACATGAATAAATGTAATTTTTATAATTAAGTAAGAGTAGGTATTGTATATAAAGTTGGCCATACAGTGGATTGAATATGAGTGGTTGGAAGAACAGTCTATTTTGAAGAAATCTTTTCTGTTTTTATGGGAAATAGCAGTGGTTTTATTATCAGTTGAGTCCAGCCTATGTGGTGACTTTACCTATTCACTTCACCAAGGTTCAGATGTAGCATCCTGAACATCAGAGAGAGGAAACGAAGAGAAAAGTGGAGGGCAGGCTCAACAAGGAGTTGTCTCAGGAAGAGAAGGAAGGTTTTAGTATTGAAAAGGTAATCTTGAGTCGGACGGTGCCTTGAATGCCAGCTAAAACTTAGCACTTTTTCTTTAGACAACAGAAAGTCCAAATCTGAAAGGGTAAGAAAAATATAGAACCTTGTAAAATGGATTCCACATTTTTTTTATGCCAAAGTTCTTCCTTAATGAATGACAGGTGAAGAGATTCACATACTAGCAGATTCAGGGGCATTTGTCTTTGGTAACTCTTTCCCCACTCCATCTGAATGACTCTGGGAAAGATACATTTAACGTAACTGTTGGTGGTGGAGATGTTTCTGTTTCCCCATCCACACAGAATGTAGATTGTCACTGTTTACCTCAAACATCAAAAATGATACCAAGAGGCAATAGCAGTGCTTCAGAGAGAAGAGAATAGGGAGGAAGATCTCATGGTGTTTATTATGTTAGAAACATTTTTGTCTAGAGTTTGGTCCTTATAGCACCAGTACTCTGCTCACAGAGACAAATGCATAAAGAGATGGAGGACATCAGCATGAAAGATGTGATGAGAAGCATAGACGAGTGATGTGCCCTCAGGGTGGGACTGGTTTAGCTTTAGAGAAAGCATTTAGGAAGCCACACAATGATAGGCATGGGTAGTAAGCTAAGACTTAAAGGGTGAGGATCTAACAATGGACAGAGAGTGCAGGAGACAGAATTATTCATAGAGGAACAGCCTGAACATACCCCCAGTGATGAGAAACATCACGTTGCACAGGGAAGATGACATCTAATATCTGGTATAGTAGGGAGAGTGGGAGGCTGAAGATGGGGAGGTTGGGCCAGAGGAACTGGGTCTTACATGGTCTATCCAGAAACTTACACCTTATCCTGTAGTCATGTGGAGATGTTTAAGGGCTCAGAGCAGTTGAGTGACATATTCTAATCTTCTGTTGCATAAAAGAGAGGAACAAGATGATGAGAGAGACTTGCTGGAAGCCGTGGCAGTACTCTACATAGGAGTGGGGGCAGAAGTAAAGGAAAACCACTGAGGAGGAGTATGAGAGTAGGGTCTGTGGGAGTTGGTGATAGACTGAACAAGGGAGTGGGACATCCAAATGTTTATCCATGAAGGCACATGCATGAGGCTGGGAGCCTCAGAGTGAAGGAGCACAGAGGAAAGGCCGATGTTAGGCTGTAGAAAGAATGGACGTGGATGCCTTAAGGTGTGAAGCCCTCATTTTCCCCACTAGACTAATTTCTTCTGGTTGCACTTTGGGTAGATCATTTAGTTCTTAGTTCATCTCATTTTGTTGAGGCAAAATATTTAATTTTCAATGAAAGATTTGCAGAGGAACTCCAAGCACTGCCTTTACCAAGTTCTTTTCATTAGCATCTTCTTTACATTAACTATCAGGAAACAAAAGAAGGTACCTCTCTCTAAAATTCCCCTTTATTGAGCCAAGATTCTGTTGATCATATTAAGCTTCCATCCTGTAAGACTGGCCCTTATTTTCGTTAGTATTTGATTTGTTAATATTGATTGTCAACTTGACAGGATGCAGAATCACCTAGAAGACACCCAAGTCTGAATAAAAAGGAGAAAACAAGCCAAGTAAAAGCGTATATCTTTCTGTTGTCATGCTGTGGACATGTGACCATGTGCCTCATTCCCCTTCCACCAAGCTTCCCCACTATGATGGACCATATCCCCTTAAAACATGAGTTGAAATCAGTCTTCCTTCCCTTAACTTGCTTCTTGAGAAACTCAAATGATACTAGCTTCGTAGACCTCTATACAAGATGTTGTTGTTTTTCTATTTATGTTGGGTATCGAGGTGACAGGTTACAATGAGTGTGGTTTAATCCTGAGATAAAGCATGAATGAATCCATAAAACAAAGATGATTTGGATAGAAAGAAAAGGTGATTTGGAAATTTGCAATACCTTTTGAAATGATCATTATTTTCATGTATTTCATATTGCACTTTTGAAGATTCTGAAATGAATTCTGCTTTTAAATATTATGATTTTTTCTTTGCCAAGATAATGATAAATAGCTTTCCCATCTCTATGAAAGACATCTGTTTTGGAGATTCCTTTTTTTTTTTGGTTTGTTTTCTTTCATTTTTTTCCAGTAGCAGGACAGAGGAAAGGAACAAGCTGAAACTCTCAGCCCACATTCACTACCGGGAAGCCATGAGATAAACAAGTCCCCAAGGTTCTCCCTACATGTGTTTTTGGGGACACAAGTGACTTGGATATAGCAGATCCAGCCTTTGTTATGGACAGTGAACCAGCATATTTTCAACTTGGCTTCTGAGGTTGGTGAAGGGCGTTTTCCTGTCTTTCTCTAATAAAATGCAGATGGTTCTCTTAGAATCCTCCAATTTCCAAAGATGTATTTGAAAATGAACCTCTTCTTTGAGGATAAGTATAGATTTGTCCTGTGAAGTCTTCTTGAACAATATCTTTGTTTTTCTTTCTAAGCAGCTTTCTAGATTGTTTGGCACAGCAAGTTTACTGAGTACACGTTACACAAGTGTATCAGACGACATGAACAGTAGCCTTGGTCTGGGGTTAATCCTTACATATCAGCCATCACTTGGAGTGACTATATATCCTGGATGACAGTATAGAATAAATCTTTAGGTCAAAACAGGATTAGGATCTGGATTCTATCCCTAGTTATGTATAGGTGCATTGTGAAACTCTGTGAGTTCATATTTAGAAAGCACTTGAGCCAAGCTTGACAGGTGCTAAACCCACTGTAGGTGTTAACTATTATTCCATTATTTTTATTGCATTGTCTCTTGTGTTGTAAGAATGTGCATTTTTTCCTAGGGAGAGGTACTGTAGTTTGGTATTGGAATGGTCATTTAACTCAGCTGCTTTGGGTTTCAGTTTTCATGGCTGTCAAGAAGACAGCAGCCCCATCTTCCTGGTAGACAGACTACAGTGGAAGTGTGTGTGTGTGTGTGTGTGTGTGTGTGTGTGTGGCTGGCTGTCTTAGGCACAGATATAATCACAAATATGCAAGCACTTAGTGACCTCTGAAATGCTCTATAAATGAGTTTATTAGTTGAAACTCTGTCTGATACAAAAACTCAACTCAAATTAATTTATTCCCAAAGGAGGATTTGGGATTGTTGGGATAGGACTCTAGGAAACCTTGGCCCTACAGGGTTAAGAAGAGATTTAAGAAGCAGGGTTTGGGGAACACAAACTGTGGCCATTATTAGTGGAGCACACAGTTCACCCTGCCAGCATCTCTGGTGCCCATTCCCTTTTCTTCTTCACAATGCCTTCTCCATGCGATGAGAAAGGAGGAAAGGAGGCAAGGAGAAGGGGGAAGATGATAGCAGGAGCCTGGGGTTCATGCTGCCTGAGCCTCCTGAGCTGCCAAGTAGAGAAAATCTCCCAGTAGTCTAGTCCTCTGCATCAGAATCTCCAAGTGGTTTCCTGTACACCACTTCACAGAAGGGGGCTGGTTGAATGGCTTTAGTCTGTCTAATCTTGAGTCCATAGTCAGGTTCAAGGGGCTGCATCACCGAGATTGTTTATTCCTCTAACACTACTCTTTCACTTAATAGACACAGGTGAATATACAACTAGAAGAAGGGGAAAGAGTCAGGATTACAAGGAGACTAAAGCAAAACCAAAACAACAAAAACCAAAAACAAACAAACCCACAAGCTATCACCGTTATTGCTTGTTTCTGTATGTATAATTACAGTCTCTTTGTATATCTGGAAGCCTAGATTCATTATGCCTCAAGCCCTCACATCTCTCGCACTTTCTATTGTCTAAGGTTGTGAAGATATTGGTCTTACTAGAAGCTTTCCTGATTTGAGAGAAATCCTATCAGCACAATACTTTTACCCAGTGAGCATTGACATTTGGGGCCGGAAAATTCTTTGTTGCGGGGGACTGTCTTGTATATTGTCGGATGTTTGCAGCATTCCTGGCTGCTAACACCTCCTCCCTCCTCTGACAACAAAATGTCTCCAGATATTGAAGATGTACATTGTACATTGTCTTGTACATTGTCAGATGTTTGCAGCATTCCTGGCTGCTAACACCTCCTCCCTCCTTCTGACAACAAAATGTCTCCAGATATTGTCAAGTGCAGCCTTGGGGGACATCTCTCCTCCTGCTTTTGTAAATAATTGTACTAGTAGGGGTATTTCTCCTCCGGCTTTTGTAAATAATTGTACCAGTGGAGTACAGGTAAGCAGGGATTCTTATTCTTAGTCCCATAGGACCGGATTGACGTGGGGGTATACTGTATGGATGGACTGGTTTTATTTTTTGTAGCCTCTCTATCCTTCTATATATGTTACATTACTTTAAGGCAGCCTACCACTGGACATTGTAAGGTCATATAGGATGTTTTGAAGGTCTAAAGTTTCCCCTTATACTCATTTAGAGTTTGTGTTTGGCAATGTTTCTCTTCTGCTTTGGTAAAATGGGGAGATGTCTTACCTCTTCCTTTTCATGTTACCTTGACATTGTATGGTACATATTGGTAACATTTGAACTAAGACATTGTATATCTCTCTACCAAGTCCACATGTTGAATCGTTTATGACCATGACCCTAAGTGTCCTACAAGTATTTCTATTGTTCATAGAAGTTAAGGCTGCACTAGGTTGCTTGAGATGTCTGGGAAGTAAGTCAAAGCACAGATGGACTCTATGCAGGACCTCTGCTACTGCTTAATGCTTCTTTTATTTTGCCATTTCTGTGAAGATTCCACCTATAGGAAAGAAGGAAACCACATAAGTGGAAAAGCATTCAGTGAGGCTGCAGCATAGTGTTCAAGGGGTTGACATAGGAAAAACATGGGAGATAGTGCAGGGCCCTGGATGTAGAATAAAGATTACAGCAGTATTACTTGGGGAGTTCAGGGCAAATGAATGTATAATAAAAATTATATCCATGTGAGTAAGTTATATTTCATCTTATGTATGACCTTTAAAAAGGAAGAGTTACACTGGTCAGATATAGTTTGAAATGAAAATAGTAGATGGCACCAGGCAACAGTAGCACACATCATTAATCCCAGCACTCGGGAGGCAGAGTCAGGTGGAGCTCTGTGAGTTCGAGGCCAGCCTGGTCTACAGGGCGAGATCCAGGACAGGCACCAAAACTACACAGAGAAACCTTGTCTCGAAAACAAACAAACAAACAACCCCCCCAACAACAACAAATAGATGGGTGCTGCTGTATTTTCCCCCAAAATATTGATACTTAGGATTCATTTTTTCTAATTTGAAGATTAATACTCAAAAAGGATGAATTATGAGTAGTGACCACACATTTGGAGGTTTAAAAACACCAGAAATTTGCTAGCAGAGTTCTAGAGGTCAGAAATATGAAGTCAACACCTTAGTAGTCTGTATTCTCTCTGAATACCCTAGGAGGGCATTCTGTTGCTTGCTTCCTCCAGCTTCTTCCTCTACATACATGTCTCATAAGAGCACTTGTTATTATATTTAGAACCAATTAGGTAGTACAGAATGATGGGCCTCATCTTGACATCCTTAGCCCAAAAGCTACCTCCTAAATGATTTAAAGGGATCTCACACCAATTCGGACTTTGTTTCTGTTTAGCTGAGCACAAATTTTTGCAAATTCATTTGTCTTTTGTCCCTCAGGTTTTCCAGGGGTGAGAAATGAGCAAGTTGGACTATGAACTCTTACTTAGTGTGTAATTCAAACTTTCCTTTAAAATCAGTGGCCAAGGACATGGTTTTGAAGGGATGGTGCCATTGTTATAAGTATGAAAGTTGCTAGACATGGGTAAAATCTTCCCACCTCTACTCAGCACTTAACCAGTGATGTAGAATAGAAATACCAGGAAAGTTTAGAATTTGCCTGGCCAAAGGTCATCTTCTCTGAGATACTATTTACTCCTCAAGGTTCCTATATGGTCTTCAAACCAATCATGAATATTCCTCCCTCACAATTAACTAATCATCACAGTCATCTTTTTTCAATAAATTTTCATACACAGACTTGAGTAATCACACTTACTCCCATGCATAATTATTCTTTTATTATTCCATCCCTTTAGCCATTAAGGAAGTGACTGAGAGCTTTGACACTCTTAAGAGGATACAGAGACTGGGAAATTGAATTCATATCACCTTTGTGTTGTGTTGATACGTAGTTAAAACAGTGGTTCTCAACATGTGGGTCCTGACCCCCATGTGGGTGTTGCATATCAGATATTTACGTTATGATTCATAACAGGAGCACATTACAGTTATGAAGCAGCAATGAAATAATGTAGCATTAAGAAAGCTGAGGACCAGAGTTAGAACAATGTCAGGAAGGCACATTGCCTGCCTGAGGCACACATGATAATTTGAAAAGGAATTCTAGAATTCTGTAGTTCCAGCCTCCTTTTACTTTTCCGCTTGTTACCATCCTATTCCTTCTTCTGTCAAACACTTGAGTTCCTGCTGATTTTTATTCATAGCTTAGATTTAAGGCCATAAAGGTGGGTAAGTCATTGACCTCCTCAAATAACTTTTAATCTCATGGCCAAGATTCTTGAGTCAAGGAAACAAATACCCATGCTAGATGTATTACAGCACAACATTTTATGTAATGTCTACTATAAATAAATAACCTACCACTTCATTATTTAATTTTGCTTATAAAATTGTAAACTAGTATATGAAACATATTGTGTACCACAAAGGAAATGTGCCAAATGGTTTACTAATTCTCTACCTGACTCAAGGGGAAGCCATTAGAAAATGTGTTCCAAAATGAATGCCTTTTCCCCCCAGTAGATAGAAACTTCTAAGATATTCACAACTGGTCAAAATGCAAAGAGCTGGCTGTGGGGTGCCCAACTTCAAGTAATACATCCACACTACAGCCCCTACACCTAGGGCTCAGGGAACATCACAGAATAGGGGGAAAAGAGATTGTAAGAACCAGAGGACCAGGCACCTGCTGCCACTGCCATTTTCCTTAATCAATATCTCTTTGAACTGTATCCTAAACACTTTACCTTATACCCATAGCTAAGTCTAGTGTTCACCACTCACCAAAGAAGCTTCATTTTACAGCAGGTGGAGAACATTACAGAGATCCACAACTGGTCAAAATGCAGAGAATAAGTGACCCTGAGGAGATCAGCCCTAGTTAGTATACCTACAGCACAACCACTACTCTTAGGACCCAGGAACAACAAAGAAGAGGAAGAAGAAAGACTGTAAGAGCTGGAGGCCCAGGACATCTGCTGTGAGATGATATCTTCTAGACATGACAAGGATGTTGCACCCATGAAATCTCAGTTGCCTAAATAAGACCCGCATAATGGTATCTCCATTTGAGATGCCATGGATGGGGGAAATCTCAAAAGCCCTTATCTCTAGATGAAGAGCTACAAACAATTAATAGTTGGGAGAGAGAAATAGCCTTTTCCAGTAATGAGCTCACTGATAGGCTATCCAATCCCAAGTAGTTAGTCCTAAATACGCACACACACACACACACACACACACACACACACACATACACACACACACTATACATACATATATATGTATATATATATATACATACACATGTATAAATGGACTCAGAAGCCATTACATTAATTATATATTATATTATAGTATAGAATACTATAGTATAGTATAGGTGTGTTGTGTAATAAATAAAGGGGAAGAAGTTATGAATTTGAGAGGGAGTGTAGAGGACAGAGGAGGAGTTGGTGGGGGTTTGGGGGTAAAAATGATATAAATACAGAATTCATGTATGAAATTCTCAAAATTAAAAATTAAATA
Organism: Peromyscus attwateri; assembly: GCA_902168425.1. Taxonomy (NCBI): domain Eukaryota; kingdom Metazoa; phylum Chordata; class Mammalia; order Rodentia; family Cricetidae; genus Peromyscus; species Peromyscus attwateri. The sequence continues at coordinate 26,714 of CABHPP010133883.1, forward strand.
AAAAATAAATATATGTTCATCAGACAGATTTATGATCGAGAATATCCAAAAAAATGTATACATATTCCCAACATCTTTCTCCAGGCTCACCTCTTTCAGGGAAGGATTGTGCCCTCACAGGAATGTACTGGTGGGGACTGCAGAGCCTGTACCACCATTACCTTTAAAGAACACCAGGCTGTGTCAACTGCATCATTTATCCTGTCCAGGGTTCAGCTTTCCATCCAAAGCAGACTAGAGGTCATGGCACACTGAGACCCAATGAACACATTGCCTTTCTCACTGAGTGCTCCTCCTGGTTCTCATTAGTCTCCCTTCCAGCTACTTTGGACTCTACTGAAACCATGTGTCTTTCCATTGCAAACTTAATTTGCAAAGCATTCAAAAGACTTATTTTATTTCTCTAGGATTTCATGTTGCCAATAGACACTAATCACCAAAAAGGGGTCGTTAGTGAATGGAATTATTGCTCACCGTATTATTTTAATACAACCAATAGCCAGGCAGGTGCAACGGAGGAGCCGTTTTAGCCTCATGTAGCCTTGTCTGCATCTATCCTTGACACAAATTAGGTAAGCAGCAAACAGGATGTCTAGTTGAAGAGGGTTGAAGGGCTGGATGAAGTAGGCTTTCTAGACTGTTTACATATGCTGGAAATGGATGGGAGGTGAACCCAGGGAGCCAGCCCTCTGCTCACTGTGCACTAGCTAGCTCAGACACTGTTCTCTATGGCGCTCATGCTATCACTCTCATACTGTCCTATTCAGGTACTTTTACTCCTTCACGAAGGGCTGTTTGTGGGCCTTT
>CABHPP010133884.1:0-49047 GCA_902168425.1 Peromyscus attwateri
TGTGTGTGTGTGTGTGTGTGTGTGTGTGTGTGTGTGTTTCCCTTCTTTGGTTTTGCTGGTGTGAGATTATTTATTTCCTGTATTTTCATGGCTGTAGTTAACCTCCTTAGGTGAAATTTTTCTTGTAGCACCTTTTGTGGGCTAGATTTATAGATAAATATTGTTTAAGTTTGGCTGTATCATGGAATTTTTTATTTTCTTCATCTATGGTTATTGAAAATTTTGTTGGTTTATGGTAGTCTGGGCTGGCATCTGTGGTCACTTAGAGTCTGCAGCACATCTGTCCAGGCCCTTCTGGCTTTTAGAGTCTCCATTGAGAAGTCAGGTGTAATTCTAATAGGTCTGCCTTTTTGTGTTACTTTGTCTTTTTTTCCTTGGAGCCTTTAATATTTTTCTTTATTCTGTATATTAAGTGTTTTGATTATTATGCAGTGAGGGGAATTTCTTTTTCTGGTCCAATCTATTTGGTGTTCTGTATGCTTTTTGTACCTTTATAGGCTTTTCCTTCTTTAGGTTAGGAAAATTTTCTTCTATGATTTTGTTGAAAATATTTTCTGGGTCTTTGATCTGGTATTCTTCTCTTTCCTCTATTTTTATTATTCTTAGATTTGGTCTGTTCATAGTGTCCCAGATTTCCTGGATGTTTTGTGTCAGGAAATTTTTAGATTTAACATTTTCTTTAACTGATGCATCCAGTTCTCCTACTGTATCTTCAACGCCTGAGTCTCTTGTATTTTGTTGGTGACGCTTGTCTCTGTAGTTCCTGTTTGAAAAATTTCCAGAATTCCCTCAGTTTGTGTTTTCTTTATTGCCTCTATTTCTATTTTCAGGTTATGAACAGTTTTATTTGCTTCCTTCAACCATTTGTTTGTTTTTTTTCTTAACTTTCTTTAAGGGATTTATTAATTTCCTTTAACTGTTCATGTTTTCCGGGCATTCTTTAAGGGTTTATTTATTTCCTCGTTAAGGATCTCTGTCATCTTCATATTGTCGTTTTGAAGGTCTGTTTCTTGTTCTTCAGTTTGTTGGAATGTTTAGGGTCTGCTGTGGTGGAATAGTTGGGCCCCAGTGGAGACATATTGACCTGGCCGTTGTTGATTTTGTTCTTATGCTGGCATCTGAGCATTTGGATTTGGGGTGATTATAGGTTTAGGTGCTCATTTCTGGGTTTGTCTTTGTTGGGTAAGTGTTTTGTTCCCTGGATTCTGTTTTTTCTCTGGATTTTCAGAGTGAGTGATGGCTGTGTGCCGCCTGTTTTACTGACCTGCTTGGCTGGTGTGTTCATGAGGAATTCTTGCTGGTGTTGGAGGCTGGGATGCAGGATGAGTGAGTGGATGGTCTGTGGGATCCACAGGAGGTGTGGGCAGGGGGAAGGGAGGCCATAGCTGGTGATTTGTTGCAGCACTAGGGAGGAGACTGAGGGGTTGGGTCTGGGGGAACAGAGAGAGTAGAGAAGGTCTGTGGTTGAGCAGGGGGAGTACACCTGAGTTGCCAGGAGGGAGGCCAGGAAAGAATGGTCTGTGGGATCCCCAGGAGACGTGGAGCAGGAGAGAGGGGGGCTGCAGCTAGTGTTCTGTTGCAGTCCTTCGGGCTCCTTTCTTAATCTGGGGGGTGAGGGATAGAGAAGTGTCAGGCTTCAGAAACAGAAGGAGGGAGAGCAGGATGAATCAGAGGAGAGGGGAGCTGGAGCTGGTAGGTTAGGTACTGGGACAATTAGCTTTGAGCCAAAGGGGAAAAGAAACTGCAGATAATTAAGTACTATTGCTGTATTTGACCTCAGGAGCCCATCCATAAGCTGGTGGTCTTCTGGAGAGAACTGGGGTCTGATTAAGATTGAGTGTGTGAACTTCATGCAGCTTATGTTCGTGGTCAATTCCCCACGAGGGAGGATGAGAGGGGTTATACTCTTTGCTGAAGGAAGGGATCATGCCCCTTTTCCTCTGAAACAACAGCAAAAAAAGTAAAAGAGCAGAGAGCCCAGTTTCTCGACTTTTCTCTTCTTGGACTGAGGGGGTCTTATTTTTATCAATTTCAGATGTTTCATCCTTCCACTCAGTTTGGGATTTGTCTTCCCAGGACCCCAACATTCACCCCAGTGGACTGTCAATCAGAGGAAGAACACTCATTTTGCCCTTTCTTTGTCTTCCATGTAATTAGCAGCCACCCCCCATCCCAGAGATTTCTCATATTCTCTGTTTCCTATTTTTGGAAAAATCTCGTGATCAAAATCTCAGTCACTTTCTCATCCTCTAAAATCTGCCTACCAAGGCAGTATTTTATAATCCAGTTTCCTTCCCTCTGTTCATGCATGAGGTCACGTGGTTGCATTGGTGCTTGCTTTGGGCCCGTATTACCACATTGCTGATCTACATCTGATTTTGAGGTCCTATTAGTTTTGAAGCAGGGGAGTGCCTCCGTCATCTAGGGCCACCACAACAAGACAGTGGGATACACATCCCAGGATGGGTTTCATGTCCCAAGGCCCTAGATGATAGACAGAGAGCTATGTTGGGTTCAAGATGTTAAAAATGTGTCTTGGGGCTCAAGAAAAGCATCTCACAATCCAAAGTATTTCAACAAGGCAAAGAGTTTTCCTTCTGTAGAAGGAGGGATAGCTGAGCCAAATCAAACAAGCAGGTAAGTATAGAGGGGTCCACTGGGCTTTCTTCCTAATGCAAAGGATCCTGGGTTTTCTTCCTAATGCAAAGGATCCTGGGTTTTATTCCCAATGCAAAGGATCCTGGGTTTTATTCCTAATGCAAAGGTGCCTCACTCTTGGGGCTACAGATATTCTTGGGCCTTCTGGGATACTGGAAGGTTTTATACCTGGCTTTGCAGAGTTGCCTGTCCTTTATATAATGTGATAAAGAAGAGTGCCATGCAGGATTGGGATAGAAGGGCTCAACAGGTTTTTGAAAGGCTAAGACTTTTGGAGGACAAATGTTCCAAGACTTTCTCAGAGGCTCTAATAAAAGGGAAAAGGGGGGCTGGAGAAATGGCTCAGAGGTTAAGAGCATTCGTTACTCTTCCAGAGGACCCGGGTTCAATTCCCAGCACCCACATGGCAGCTCACAACTGTCTGTAACTCCAGTTCCAGGGCATCTGACATCTTCACACCAATGCACATTAAATAAAGTTCAATAAATTATTTTTTTAAAAAAAAGGGAAAAGGGAATATTAATTCTGTGTCAGAGCTTGGCCCATGAGTCAGGGGAGATCCTTGATGATGGCTTCACCTGCTGCTGACTTGCATCAACATGCATGTAAGAGGCATGTGGCAGGCTCCATACAAGTGAGGGAACATCTGGATCTCTCACTGACAGGCAGAGGCCCTGTGGAGTCCATCTGTCAGTACCTTATAGGGCAAGCTGACTTGTGTATGTGTTATCCTCATCTCCTGTACCCACTGGAGCAGCAGGACACACAGCTGTTTAGCCCATCTGACCCTAACCCTTGGGAATAAGGGTCCCGAATGGCGAAGTGTCAAGTGAGAGGATCGGGATTGAAGTATAAAGAAGGCAAAAGTGATAGCTGGGCCCTGGGAGTCTTGCATAAGCTGATGACGTATGTCAAGCAAGTTTATTAAGAACATACTATGGCGGGGGTGGGGGGGCTGGAGAGATGGCTCAGAGGTTAAGAGTGCTGACTGCTCTTCCAGAGGTCCTGAGTTCAATTCCCAGCAACCACATGGTGGCTCACAACCATCTGTAATGAGATCTGGCGCCCTCTTCTGGCTTGCAGGGACACATGCAGGCAGAACACTGTATACATTAAAACAAAACAAAACAAAAAAACATCCTGTATACTCTTTGCAGTGGGGAAGTGGCCGAGGTCAGCAGAGGGTTAAATCAGACAATGCTGGTGAAGAGAGCACAGGACTCCTCAGAAACAGCTGCCTGAGGAGTCATAACCACAGCCCTGCGGGGGGAAGCTGGGTTCCCAGGAACTGGAACCTTAATTCTTTTGAGGCCCAAGCTCCAGTCCCGGGCTGGACCTTGCCAGGTGTGCTCCTGACACAAAACCAATGTTCCCTTTTCTTTTCAATGGGGCTTCTGAGAAAGCCTTGGATGGGTCTGGCTTCCAACATCTGTCCTCCAAGAACCTTAGTCTCTTCAAGAGCCTCCGTAGCCTTTCTGTCCAATCAATCCCCTGTGGCACCCTTCTTTCTCACATTATACAGAGGTCAGGCAACTCCAACAGCATTCGAGGCCAGCCTGGTCTACAGAGTGAGATCCAGGACAGGCACCAAAACTACACAGAGAAACCCTGTCTTGAAAAACAAAACAAAACAAACAAACAAAAACAAAAAAAATTTGTCGGGTACTATATGTATCTTAACAGACCATAATACTCAGAAGAATTGTACAGCTGTGACAGGCCCTTTCACCTTATGTGAATTGGTCTGACACTTTCATTCCTTTATCTGTATCCACTTCTCTAAATCTGTAAGCCACTCAAGTTGTATTGCGTTCTCTGTGGAGTGAAACCATTTCATAGAGTGCACAGGATAAGACAGTGAGGTCCAAGTCCTGCCAGGGAACCAGGAAGGTGCATCTTCACCCTTCCCTCTGTTCCCACAGACCCAATGCCCAGTCTCATCCTCAGCTCTGTAGCAAAACACCTGCTGGAGTCTCCCTTTCTACTCAGACCCTATCCCAACAGGCCATAAAGATCCTCGCCAATGTTCCTTCCCCCAACTCATCCTATCCTCCCAGCCTCCAACACCAGCAGGCATTCCCTGGGAACACATGAGCTGAGCATGCCAGGGAAGCAGATAAGGGAACTGAAGACCTTAACCACTCCCTCCTCTTCTCCAAAGCCAATCCCCCGGTCTCATTCCTAGCTCTGCAACGTAACAGCTGCTGCAGCCTTGCTCCCCACCTGCCCACATCTCGTGTGGATCCCACAGACCTTCCCCTCCTAATCTCGCTTCCTCCGTTCCTTACTTCATCCCGTCCCCCAACACCAGCAGGCACCCCCTGCTAACCCACGGGCCACTTCTGTCTAGGGAGCCGAAGGCTTCTCTGTTCCTCCAGATCCAATCCCTCAGGCTCATCCCCAGCTGTATAGGTGAACTTCTGGGTGACCTCTCTTCACTCTCTACCCCCATTCCAAGAAGATAGCTAAGCAGATACTTGTGGAACACTGCTTTCCTCTTTCCCGTGAACCCCTTCAACCCCCAGCCTATTCCCATTCCTGAGTGTCAGCTCCCTATACCCAGAACACCTATCAGATCCACAGAAAAATTTCTACTAGGCAATACACAGCCATCACACTCTCCTAAAATCCAGAGAAACCAAGAAACACACACACACACACACACACACACACACACACACACACACACACAGAGACAGAGAGACAGAGAGAGACACAGAGAGAGAGAGAGAGCGTGAGTGCAAAGACTAAACGTAGACATCAGCACCTATACCTGTAATCATCCCAATCAAAGATACTAGAGGTAAAAACACAATCAGTAATAGCCAGAAAATAATGTCCCCACTAGAGTCCAGCAACCCTACCACAGTAGACCCTGAATATTCCAACATAGGTGAAGCACAAGAAAAAAATACCTTAAAACAGCCTACATGAAGATTATAGAAGTTCTAAAGAGGAAATGAATAAATTGCTTAAAAAAAAAACCCAAGAAAACACAAACATACAGTAGAAGGAAATGAAGAAATCCTTTAAAGAAATCCAGGCAAACACAAACAAATTGTGGAAGGAATGAATAAAACTGTTCAAGACCTGAACATGGAAATAGAATCAATCAATAAAATACAAACTGATAGAATTCTGGAAATGAAAAATTTAGGGATTTGAACAGGAACTACAGAGGCAAGCTTCACCAACAGAATATAGTGAATGGAAGAGGGAATCTCAGGAGCTGAAGATACAATAGAAGAAATGGAAACAGTAATCAAAGAGAATGCTACACCAAAACAAAACAAAACAAAACAAAACGTCCAGGAAACTGGAACACTATGAAAAAACCAAATCTAAAAATAATAGGAATAGAGGAAGGAGAAGAAACCTATGCCAAAGGCCCAGAAAATATTTTCAACAAAATCATAGATGAAAATTTTCCTAATCTAAAGACTGAGATGCCTGTAAAGGTACAAGAAGTTTCCAGAACACCAAATAGATTGGTCCAGAAAAGAAAGTCCCCTTGCCACATAATAATCAAAACACTGAATGTAGAAAACAAAGAAAGAATATTAAAAGCTGCAAGGGAATAAGACCAAGGAGCATATAAAGGCAGACCTATTAGAATTACACCTGAGTTCTTGATGGAGACTCTAAAAGTTAGAAGGGCCTGGACAGATAGCTGCAGAGTTTTTTTTTAAATGTTTATTTATTTTACATCCCAGACACAGTTTCCCCTCCCTCCTCTCCTCCCAGTCCCTCCCCCACTTCCTTCTGCTCCCCATCTCCTCCTTTATTTCTATTAAGAAAAGGGCAGGCTCCCAGGGATGTCAACAAAACATGGTATATCAAGTTGCAGTGTGACAAGAACCTCCCCTTGTATTAAGGCTGGACAAGGCAACCCATTATGAGGAATAGGGTCCCAAATGCCAGAAAAAGAGTCAGAGACAGCCCCTGCTCCCACTGTTAGGAGTCCCACAAGAGGACCAAGCTACACAATTGTAACATGTGTAGAGGGCCTAGGTCAGTCCCATGTAAATTCCCTGTGTGTCAGTTCAGTCTCTGTGAACTCCTAGGAGCCCAGGTTAGTTGATTCTGTGAGTTTTCTTGTGATGTCATTGACCCTTCTGGCTCCAATATTCCTTTCTCCCCCTCTTCTACAGGATTCCCAAACTCTGCCTAATGTTTGGCTGTGGTTCTGCATCTGTTTCCATCAGTTGCTGGATGATGCCTCTCTGATGACAATTGGGCTAGGTACCAAATCTGGTCACAGGAGATGGCCAGTTCAGGCTAACATATTCGCTATTGCTAGGAGTCTTAACTGGGGTCACCTTTGTAGATTCCTGGGAGATTCTCTTGTGCTAGGTTTTTACCTGACCCCTAAATGCACCCCCTTTCCAGTAGTCTCTTTCAGTACTCTCTCCCCTGACCCCAATCTGATTGCTTATCCCCATCCACCCTCAGTCCACTCAAGAATTCTCTTCTATTTCCCCTTCCTAGGGATATCTGGGCACCCCCGCCCCCCGCCATGAATCCTTTGTAGCAGACTTTCTTTTGGGCCACCAACCAGCTCCCAAATCATGACACAGAGACTTATCATTAGTTACAAATGCTCGGCCTTATCTTATGCTCATTTCTTGCTAGTTCTTATAACTTAAATTATCCTGTTTCTCTTCATCTACATTTTGTCTTGGGGCTTTTTACCTTTCTTTCTTTCTTTCTTTCTTTCTTTCTTTCTTTCTTTCTTTCTTTCTTTCTTTCTTTCTTTCTTTCTTTCTTTCCCTTCCTTTCTTCCTTCCTCCCTTTCTTTTTTTCTTTCTTTCTATCTTACTTTCCTACTGTCTCCATGGCTGACTGGTTGGCATCTTCCAGCTTCTGGCCTCAGGTGTATCCCTCTCTTTCTCCTTCGTTCTCTCCTCCTCTTTTTCTTTATTTTTTAATTTTTTTTAAATTTTTTTTTGGTTTTTCGAGACAGGGTTTCTCTGTGTAGCTTTGCGCCTTTCCTGGATCTCACTCTGTAGACCAGGCTGGCCTTGAACTCACAGAGATCCGCCTGCCTCTGCCTCCTGAGTGCTGGGATTAAAGGCATGCACCACCACCGCCTGACTTTTTCTTTCTTTTTGAGCCTAGGTTTCTCCTACTTATTCTCTCTATCCGCCATCCCCACCTATCCCTCTCCTGCCTAGCTATTGGCCATTCAGCTTTTTATTAGACCAATCAGGAGCCTTAGGCAGGCAAGGTAAAACAGCAACACAACTTTACATAGTTAAACACATGCAGCATAAACAAATGTAACACATTTTTACATAGTTAACAAAGGCAGCATGAACAAATGTAATATATCTTTGCCTAAATATTCCACAACAACCCTCCTTGTTACCTTGTCTCTCTGGGTCTGAGGATTGTAGCATAGTTAGTTATACTTTGTTTTACAGCTAATATCCACTTATGAGTGAGTACATACCATGTTTGTCTTTCTAGGTCTGGGTTACCTCACTCAGGATTATTTTTTCCTAGTTCCATCTGGTTGCCTTCAAATATCCTGGTGTCCTTGTTTTTTACTGCTGAATAATACTCCATTGTGTATATGTGCCACATTTTCTTTATTCATTCCTTGGTTGAGGGACATATAGGTTATTTCCAGGTTCTGGCTACTACAAATAAAGCTGCTATGAATATAGTCGTGCAAGTATCTTGATGGTATGATTGAGCTTCCTTTGGGTATATGTCCAGGAGTGGTATAGCTGGGTTTTGTGTTAGATTGATTTCCAGATTTCTGAGAAACTGCCATACTGACTTCCAAAGTGGCTGTAGAAATTTGCATTCCCACCAGCAATGGAGGAGTGTTCCCCTTACTCCATATCTTCTCCAGCATGAGCTGTAGGTTATGTTTATAATCTTGATCATTCTGACAGGTGTAAAATGGAATCTCAGAGTCATTTTATTTATTTATGCATTTATGTATGTATGTATTTATTTTTAGGATATAGAGCGTAGATTTTTAGGTCCGGGTTCCACAGGGACAGATAACTTTTGACTATTTAATTTTTTTGTTTTTTCTTTGAAAATTTAACTTCTTTATTGATTCTTTGGGAGTTTCATATCATGTACCCCAATTCTACTCACATCCCAGTCCCTCCATATCCTCCTCTCACCCCTGTATTGCCCTCCAAAAGAAAAAGGCCTGGTTTAAGATCTTTGGTTTCTGGTACACCATCATTACTGGATCCTCACTAGAACTCCTCTGGGATATCCCATGGCTGCCGAGATTCATGGAGATCCTATGGGTATTATTCCATAGGACCCGTCCTTTCATGAGCTCCAGCAGGTCCTTGATGGGGTAGATGTTAGGGTGGGACAATCCATGGCCCTGCTGTGGGCAGGGTGATAGCTGAGCTGATCAGTCTGGGCCACTGGGGCCACCTGCCTCAGGCAAGGGGGTGGAGTCAGCTCCCCTATGCTCATACCCTCAGGATTAGTTCACCCTCACCTGTGGTGAGGGGTGGGCCCATCTCTTCTGAGTGGAGGGGCCACCTTTCCCGTGAGGGTCAGGGCCATCTCTCTTGCTGTAGTTTCCAGTGAGAGGCAAGGCCAGCTTTCCCTGGGCCACAAAAGATTGGGTAGCAGTACAGGCCACTCAGATCTGCATGGCCCCAGGTGCATCATCGCCCTTGGACGACAACCTGGACTCAGGTGGCTGACCTGACCCTGGGCATCCTCACAACCCTTGGTGGCAACAGGAGCCACATATGTCCACCCAGACCCTGGCCACTATAGTGCCACAGACATGGCCCTCTGACATCATGGCCCTGGATGGCAGCACAGGCCACCCAGATCTGTATGGGCACTGCTACAGCATGTCTCCCAGACTCCAAAAAGGCCACAGGTTAAGGCCCAGATCCCAGGCCTTTGTGTGGGCTCTAGTGGCAACCTGGGCCACAGTCTTTAATATAGACCCCAGCTGCAGCTGGACCATAATCCTAGCTCCAGGTAGAAGCCCTAGCCACTCAGATCAGGATGGCTCTGGTAGCCACGTGGCTCCCAGACACCAACAAGGCCACACCCCAGGCTCCATGTGGCCTTTGGTGGCAACATGTGTCACAGACTTCAACACAGACCTTGGCTGTGGTAGGACCACAGACCCAGACATGCTCCTCAGCAGCCCAGGTCTGGTTATCGCCATGGTCATGAAGGTAACCCAGATCAGCATGGCCCCTGTACAACAACACACCCTCAGGTGGTGGCCCAGACCACTGAAATCAGTGTGGCCCTTGATGACAATAGAAGTTCCAGACATCAACACAGACCCTGGCTTCAGTATGGCCACATTTCAAAGTTGTTTTGATTTGCATTTCCCTGATGGTTAGGATGTTGAACATCTCCTTAAATGTTTCTCTGCCATTTGAGATTCTTCTGCTGCGAATTCTCTGTTTAGATCTGTACCCCATTTTTTAATTGCATTATTTGGTTTGTTGATATCTAGTTTCTTGAATTCTTTATGTATTTTGGAAATCAATCCTCTGTTGGTTGTGGGGTTGGTGAAGATCTTTTCCCATTCTGTAGTCTGCCATTTTGTCCTATTGACAGTGTCCTTTGCCTTACAGAAACTTTTCAATTTCATGAGGTCCCATTTATTAAGTGTTGATCTCAGTCAGTGTCTGTGCTACTGGTGTTCTGATCAGGAAGTTGTCTCCTGTACAAATGCATCCAAGATTATTTCCCACTTTCTCTTCTATCAGGTTCAGTGTATCTGGATTTATGTTGATGTCTTTGATCCACTTGGATTTGAGTTTTGTGCAGGGTGACAGATATGGATCTATTTGCAGTCTTCTACATATGGACATCCGGTTAGACCAGCACCATTTGTTGAAGATGCTTTCTTTTTTCTATTGTATAATTTTGGCTTCTTTGTCGAAAATCAAGTGTCCATATATGTGTGGATTTACTTCTGGGTCTTCAATTCAATTCCATCGATCCACCTGTCTGTTTTTATGCCAATACCATGTGGTTTTTATTACTATAGCTCTGTAGTAGAGCTTGAAATGAGGGATAGTGATACCTCAAAGTTCTTTTATTGTACAGGATTGTTTTAGCTATCCTGTTTTTTTCCATATAAAGTTGAGTATTGTTCTTTTAAGATCTGTAAAGAATTGTATTGGGATTTGGATGGGGATTGCATTGAATCTGGAGATTGTTTTTGGTAGGATGGCCATTTTTACTGTGTTAATAAGCATGGGAGATCTTTCCATCTTCTCATATCTTCTTCAGTTTATTTCTTCAAAGACTTGAAGTTCTTATTATACAGGTCTTTCACTTGTTTGCTTAGAGTTACTCCAAGATATTTTATATCATTTGAGGCTGTTATAAAGGATGTTGATTCTCTGATTTCTTTATCAGCCCATTTATCATTTGTATATAGGAGGGCTACTGATTTTTTTTGAATTAATCTTGTATCCAGTCACTTGACCAAAGGTGTTTATCAGCTGTAGGAGTTTCCTGGTGGAATTTCCTGGTAGAGTTTTTGGGGTCGCTTCAGTATACTATCATATCATCTGTGAATAATGATACCCTGACTTCTTCCTTTCCAATTTGTATCCTCTTGATCTCCTTTAGTTGTCTTACTGCTCTAGCTAACACTTCAAGTACTATATTGAATAAATATGGAAAGAGTGGACAGCCTTGTCTATTCCCTGATTTTACTGGAGTTGGTTTAAGTTTCTCTCCATTTAATTGGCTTGCTGTATGTTGCTTTTATTATGTTCAGCTATGTCTCTTGTATCCCTAATCTCTCAAGGATTTTTATCACGAAGGAGTGCTAGGTTTTGTCAAAGGCTTTTTCAGCATCTAATGAGATGGTCATGTTTTTTTCTTACAGTTTGTTTATATGGTAGATACATTGACAGATTTTTGCATGTTGAATCATCCCTGCATCCCTGGAATGATGCCTACTTGGTCATGGTGGATAATCTTTTTGGTGTGTTCTTGGATTCTGTTTAACATTATTTTATTGAGTATTTTTGCTTCAATGTTCATGAAGGAAATAGTTCTGTAATTCTCTTTCTTTGTTGAGTTTTTGTGTGATTTGGGTATCAGGGTGATTGTGGCCTCAGAATTTGGCAATGTTACTTCTGTTTCTACTTTGTGAAATAATTTTCAGAGTATTAGTATTAGCTCTTCATTGAATGTCTTGTAGAATTCTGCATTAAAACTGTCTGGCCATGAGCTTTTATTTGTTGGGAGACTTTTAATGACTGCTTTTATTTCTTTAGGGGTTATAGGTCTATTTAAGTTGTTTATTTGATCTTGATTTAACTTTGGTAAGTTGTATCTATCCAGAAATTTGTCCATTTCTTTTAGATTTACAATTTTGTGGAGTACAGGTTTTTGAAGTATGGCCTAATGATCTCTAGATTTCCTTGGAGTCTGTTGTTATGTACCCCTTTTTGTTTCTGATTTTGTTGATTTGGATATTGTCTTTCTGCGTGTCTTTTAGTTAGTTTAGATATCCATTTTGTTGATTTTCTCAAAGAACTCACTCTATGTTTCAATGATTCTTTGTATCATTCCCTTTGTTTCTATTTTATTGATTTCAATCCTCAGTTTGATTATTTTCTGGCATCTATTCCTCATGGGTGAATCTGCTTCTCTTAGTTCTAGAGCTTTCAGGTGTGCTAGTTAAATTGCTAGTGTGGGATTTCACCAAATTCTTCATGAAGGCACTTAGTGCTATCAAGTTTCCTCTTAGCACTGCTTTTATTGTGTTCCATAAGTTTGGTACGTTGTGCATTCATTTTCATTGAATTATAGGAAGTCTTTAATTTCTTGTTTTATTCTTCCTTGACCCAGTGGTAACTCAGTAGAGAGTTGTTCAGTTTCCATGAGTTTGTAGGTTTTCTGAAATCCAGCTTTAATACTGTGTAGCATGAATCCTAATTGGTCTTAATAATAAAAACCCAGAGCCAGATATTGGGGTGGAAACTGAAAGATCTGAGAAGCCAGGCACTAGTTCTTACTTCTATGAAATCCTCAGCCAAAAGAGCTGAGCTTCTGTCTCCTCCTGCCTTATATTCTTCTCTCTACCCAGCCATATCACTTCCTGTCTCCAGCTCCTGAGTGCTGGGATTAAAGGTGTAAGATCCAATGGTTGGGATCAAAGGTGTGTGCCATTACTGCTTGGCTCTGTTTCTCTTTTAGACTGGATCAATCTTGTGAGTTCAAGGCCACTTGAACCCACTCTGCCTCTGCCTCCCAAGTGCTGGGATTAAAGGTGTGTGCCACTACTGCCTGGCCTCTATGGCTAACTAGTGGCATAGCTCTGAACTCTGATCTTCAGGCAAGCTTTGTTTGTTAGATCACAAACAAAATAGCACCACAATACATGGTTGTTTGGCAAGAAACAGGGAGTTATTTCAGTTTTTTAATATCTGTTGAGACTTGCTTTGTGGCCAAGTGTATGGCCAGTTTTGGAGAAGGTTCCATGTGGTGCTGAGAAGAAGGTATAATCTTTTATGTCTGGGTAAAATGTTCTGTAGCTATCTGTTAGGTCCATTTGAGTCATACTGTCTGTTAGTCCCATTATTTCTCTGTTTAGCTTCTGTCTGGATGACCTGTCCATTGATGACAGTGGGATGTTAAAGTCTCCCACTATTATTGTGTAGGGTTCTATGTGTGATTTAAGCTTTCGTTATTATTATTATTATTTTTTTATAAATGTGGGTGCCCTTACATCTGGGGCATAGATGTTCAGAATTGAGAGATCATCTTGGTGGATTTTTTTCTTTGATTAATATGAAATGCCCTTCTCCATCTCTTTTGACTAATTTTGGTTGGAAGTCTATTTTGTTAGATATTAGAATAGATATATCAGTTTGCTTGTTAAGTCCATTTGATTGGAAAATCTCTTTCCAGTCCTTTACTCTGAGGTAATGTCTATCTTTGATATTGAGGTGTGTTTCTTGTATGTGGTAGAATGATGGATCCTATTTTCATATCCATTCTGTTAGCCTGTGTCTTTTTATTGGTGAATTGAGTCCATTGACATTGAGGGATTTTAATGACCAATGATTGTTAAGTCCTGTTTTCTTGCTGTTGTTCATGTGCATGTGAGTGCGTGCGTGCATGCATGCGTGTGTGCATGTGTGTGGGTGTGCTTGTGCATGTGTGTGTGTTTCCCTTCTTTGGGTTTTGCTGGTGTGAGATTATTTATTGGCTGTGTTTCTGTAGGTGTAGTTAACTTCCTGGGGTTGGAGTTTCCTTCTAGTACCTTCTGTAGGGCTGGATTTGTGGATAGATACTGTTTAAATTTCACTTTGTCATGAAATATCTTGTTTTCTCCATCTATGGTGATTGACAGTTTTGCTTGGTATAGTAATATGGGCTGACATCTGTGTTCTCTTAGAGTCTGCAAGACATCTGTCCAAGCCTTTCTGGATTTTAGGGTCTCTGTAGAGAAGTTAGGTGTGATTCCAATAGGTCTGCCTTTATATGTTACTTGGCTTTTCTCCCTTGCTGCTTTTAATATTCTTTCTTTGTTTTGTATGTTTAGTGTTTTGATTATTATGTGATGGTGGGATTTTCTTTTATGATCCAATCTATTTGGTGTTCTGTAAGCTTCTTGTACCTTTATAGGGATGTTCTCCTTTAGGTTGAGAAAATTTTCTTTTGTGATTTTGTTAAATGTATTCTCTGGGTTTCTTCTTCTATTACTATTATTTATAGTGGTATTTGCTCCACCCATGGACCTTGGGCTATAGGGCCCAAAGGAGGCGGTGCTTCCTGCCATGTGACCTCATATAAGGGAAGGGAGAAGGGTCACATGCCCCTTCTCTCTGCTCCTGCCTGTGAGGTGAATTTGCTCCTGGTCAGATCAGACGATGACTTTAGCTGTCTACTCTGTTCTGTATTTCCTCAATTTATATCTTAATAAATTCTGGGGGCTGGAGAGATGGCTCGGAGGTTAAGAGCACTGACTGCTCTTCCAAAGGTCCTGAGTTCAATTCCCAGCAACCACATGGTGGCTCACAGCCATCTGTAATGAGATCTGGTGCCCTCTTCTGGCCTGCAGGCGGACATGCTGTATACATAATAAATAAATAAATCTTTAAAAAATGAAAAAAAAATTCTGTTACCAATTTAATAGACTCACGTGGATTGATCATACTAAGTGGCACTCACATGACAAAAAGGACCCCACACTCCCTGTAGCTCCTGCCTGCAGCCTCTGCAGCAGCAGTGGCAGGTTTGCTCAGAGGCTCATGCTTACTGCAAGTCTGCCTCCTAGCATCCCTGATCCCCTAGGTCTCAACCACATGGATCTGAGCCCACACATCCCCAATGGGGCTACTCGCATGACCAAACCCTAATACACATGGGAAGCTGCTGGTGAATTTATCCACCCTGCAGAGCCCTCACAGCTCAAGCCCCCCAGGAAGGTTTTGACCCCTGCTCAGGTGACCAGCTGCCTGTAGACCAGGTAGCTCATGTGGTGTGTGAGTCAGTCACTCTCTGGCCAGGTGACTCACAAGGCAGTGGCTCATGTAACCACTGCCAGAAGCACGTGTGTTCTTCAGTGGATAGAGCACCGGAGAAAGGCACCCCGGTTAGGTGTCTTTCTAGGTCCATGCTTGTAGCGGCCAGATTGGGTCAGACCCCTGCCTGGTTAGAGACTACAGCAGACTATTCCTTTACTTTTAAAACTGCTTGGTGTAGCTGCTGCCAACTCTATCTTTTGAAACTCAAGCTGCCACCACCATTTTTTTGTGTCCCCGCCACCATTCTGTGTGCAGCTGCTGTGGAGTGCACACACACAGCCAGTCCTAAAGAGTGTCTGCGGCAGCTTATGTTGGAGAGGATGTGGAGCAAGGGGAACACTCCTCCACTGTTGGTGGGAATGCAAACTTGTACAGCCACTCTGGAAATCAGTATGGTGGTTTCTCAGAAAATTGGGAATCGATCTGCCTCAAGACCCAGCCATACCACTCTTGGGCATATACCCAAGGATGCTCAATCTTACCACAGGGACACATGTTCAACTATGTTCATATCAGCATTATTCATAATAGCAAGGACCTGGAAACAACCTAGATGCCCCTCAACTGAAGAATGGATAAAGAAAATGTGGCACATATACACAATGGAGTATACTACTACTCAGCAGTAAAAAAGTGATATCATGAAATTTGCAGGCAAATGGATGGATCTAGAAAATATCATCCTGAGTGAGGTAACCCAGACTCAGAAGGACAAACATAGTATGTATTCACTCATAAGTGGATACTAGATGTGAGGGAAGGGATGGCCAGACTGCAAACCACAGCTCCAGGGAAAGACCCTAGGAGGGACACATGGATGGCCCAGTGAAGGAGAAGTGAATGAGATCTACATGAGTGGACTGGGTGTGAGGGAGTTGGCGGAGGGTGAGGAGTGGGGGATGAGAACATAGGGAAATGGGAGGATCGAGCTGGAACAGAGACAGAGTGGGATGGCAGGGAGGGAGATACCATGGTAGATGAGGACATCATGGGAATAGGAAGAGGCAGGGTGCTGGGGAGGCTCTCAGGAATCCACAAGGATGATCCCACCTTGGACTGCTGGCAGTCAGTGGTCTGGAGGATGCCTGGACTGGTCTACTCTGGTGACTGGTCTAGCGAATACCCTAACTGTCATCATAGAGCCTTTGTCCAGTGACTGATGGAGGCAGATGCAGAGATCTACAGCCAGGCACCAGGCTGAGCTCCGGGAATCCAATTGATGAGAGGAGGGATTCTGCAGGCGGGGGACGTCGAGATCATGACAGGAAGAAGTGCAGAGATGACCGGCCACACTAGTGGAAACCCAGGAGCTGTAGACTAGTGGCTGTGGAGCCCCCATGGGATTGGACTAGGCCCTCTGGATATGGAGGATGGTTGTTTGGCTCGAACTGTTTGGGGGGCACCCAGGCAGGGGGATCAGGATCTATCCCTGGTGCATGGGCAGGCTTTTGGGAATCTGGTGCCTGTGGTGTGACGCCTTGCGTAGCCTTGGTGCAGCGGGAAGGGATTTGGACCTGCCTAGGCTCAGTGTGCCAGGCTCTGCTGACTCCCCATGGGAGACCTTGATTTGGAAGATGTGGGGATATGGGGTGGCTTGGGAGAGACGGTTAGGGGGTGGGAGGAGGGAGGAGGGAGGATCTGTGGGTGGTATGTAGAGTGAGTAGAAAATTTCTTAATAAAGAAAAATGAAAAGAGAAAAAAAAAAAAAAAAGAGAGAGAGACAGAGTGTCTTCAGGTGTTCCAGGCAGCGCTTCTAATTGTTTGCTTGGTGTATTGCCTCATCTGTTGTGATCCTGGCAGCTCTGCCTAGTACTCACAGGTACTAGGTGGGGGTTGCCTGGGTGAGTGCTTAATTCATAGGAGCCATTCAGCTCACACCAGACCTGTTTTGCCACACCTGCAACACCAACTGGTTAAGCAATGATACTACATCCAAAAATCATCAAATGAACCAGTCATTCACCTAACTTAGTTAATTACACCTGGAACATCTGGACATGTAGGACAGTCATTTGAGGATTTTGTCTGAGGTAAATTACTTGATAATTTTACACTTTAAAACTGATTAATAAATAAACAAATTAATAAAATTTTTTTTTTTTTACAAATTTTGAATACTTCTCAAAAAATGGCAGACAATTTCACCACTTAGGGATTTAAAAACCTTTTTGTTTGTACTATGAATGAAATATTACAGGACATATACAACCTTCCTGGGACATATATAATGTTTACCATACTAGCAATAAGCATAGTGATTCATCTCATATCATTGAAAAATTGGCTTAATAATAACAGCAAAAATGAGACATTAATGGGACTGATACAGGACTTAAATAGAAAGATTCTTTCTTTAGAATTTTCTAATTTACCACAAGAACTTCAGTCCATTAGTAATAACTGGACAACCAGATTTAATTCTATTGATCATAAATATGAATACTTAATGGATAAAATACTAACTCTTCAGAGCAATCTTAATGCCATTCAGATAATTTCTAAGGAGGAAAGATCATTGCTAATTGATAGAATAAAGTCTGTGGAATCATATGTTTCTGATGAACATAAAAAATTGTATGATTCCATGAAATCTCTAGAATCCTTTACCACAGAGGATGTTCAAACACTACAGAAAGTGGTAGTTATTCGATTTCAAGCTCTGGAGGAGTCTCTCAGTAAGGACAATAAAGGAACTAATAAGCAGAAGGCCAGAGCCATACAAAAAAATAATATCACCAGGTGGCTCTTATAAAATGGCTTATCCTGTTACTATCTGTGAGAAGCCAGCAGATTATACACATCCTGAAGAAATAAAGAATATATCTGGCGGGCTGGAGAGATGGCTCAGAGGTTAAGAGCACTGACTGCTCTTCCAGAGGTCCTGAGTTCAATTCCCAGCAACCACATGGTGGCTCACAACCATCTGTAATGAGATCTGGTGCCCTCTTCTGGCCTGCAGTCATACATGCTGTATACATAATAAATAAATAAATCTTAAAAAAAAAGAATATATCTGGCAACCTATTCATATGAGAGATTTAAAAAAAATATTAAGGAAGCAGTAGCCACCTACGGAATACATTTAACATATGTAAAAACAGATGTTAAATACATGATCTTCTAGAAATAGAAGTATACCAGATGACTGGAATCAGTTAATCTCAGCTGTGTTATAATATAGCCTGCTGTGGGATGACTCATTCCTAACAGGCCTGAGGGCCAGCTACCCCAAACCAGTAAAAAAGATACTTTCTGAGAGCCAACCTGAGTCTGCCTAAGGGCCTTAGCAACAACAGCTGAGACATGATCTGGAGATGACCTGGACCAATGAGAGGCAGCCATATCACACCAGCAGATGCATATTCATCAGACCTCTCCCCAGGGTGGGGTGGAGGGTATATAAGGCTTACCTCTTCCTGAATAAACTGAGTTTGTTGTTTTGACATTCTCCCAGAGTCTGTGTCATTGACCTACTTGACCCCCTCCCCCAAAGGGAACAACAGCACAGGACCCTGCCACATCTGGTGCCAAAACCCAGGACATCTGATGCTCAAGCAGGGACTGTTTGTCTCCCCTTCCTTATGCGCAGCCCTGACTGAGCAGTGTATTTTGGTGAGTAGGCCCCTCTACATTGTGTGATTTTGGTCCCTTAAGCGGGTAAGCACTGGGACTCCCCCTTTTTTCTTGCTTGTCTTATTTGTGAGTCTGTCTGTACAGTAGGGTATTACATATTTTTGTTCAGGCTTGCCTGGGGTTTCCATGTAAGGTCTGGACCCTCTGGAAATGGAGCCATGGTCTGACTATTTTTAGTTGTGTGTGTGTGTGTGTGTGTGTGTGTGTGTGTATGTGTGTGTGTAGGTGTGTGTTCATGAGTGCATGCATGTGCTTGTGGGTTGTGATGCCTGGAGAGATGGCTCAGCAGTTAAGAGTGTTTGTTGCTTCTCCAGAGAACATGTGGGAACCTGATCTTTGGATGAGAGTTCTTTTCCTGACCAGAAAAAGGGAAGTGGCCTCAGGAGTAACCCTCCAATTGTCTTTTTATGTCCATTTTATTATAATTACTGGCCTAAAGTCCTCCTCTACTGAAGAGGTCATTAAGGCCCACAATAAGCACTGCCAGGAACAATGTAACACCAACTTATCTATTGCCTTCATTCTGTCCATGACTGATATTTCCTCTGCCTCTGCTGACAAAGAGATGGATGGGAATAGACATAAAGTAAAGGAAAGGGATGGAAAAAGAGAGGAAATGATTGCGGCAGCATCCAAGCCTACATTGGCAGCCCCTCTCTCTGCTCCCCCCATGCCTTGAGTGGCAACCCCCCCCCCTGCAGTATCCACAGAGTGATTTCCCTGGATGGCTGCCTGCCAAACCAGCTGCTCCGCATACCTCCCAGCCTATTTCAGCTATGGTGCCACATGTGCCCACCATGACATTTCCAATTAATGTGGGCCCCAATGTGGCCAACCAGCCATGGATACTTACCCCTCCTGCAGACCTGTCTTTGGTCTGTAAGGCTGCTAATGAATCGATTCCTGACTTGCTGTATTTTGAGCAATTCCTACAGCAATGGGCAATGCATTTACAGACTTATTATGACTGGTACCATTTGATGAAGGCTGTGTTGGAGCCTGCTGTCTTCCTTAACTGGTGAGCTGCCTATGATGACCAGGCCAAGGCTCAGGCTTATTTTAATATACAGTACAATGTCACTGTTTCTCTTGAGATGCTCACAGGCCAAGGACCATATGTAACCCTGTCACACAAGCCCAAATTGGACAACATGCTTATTTACTTGCCTTAGGAGACACCTTGGTACACTGGAGGGATCCCATCACCCTTCAATGGCAACTCCTTGATCCCCTATTAACCCAGGGGTGAGGATATGCTTGCATTTTCCCCTAGAATACCACCACAGATACCCCCCAGAGATGTGCATCTGGCAATAGACCAAGAGATATTGGCCAAAGAAGAGGCTTCAGAGTGGTTCACTAACAGAAGGCAGCCACAAAGGTGACCCTACAGGTTTTATTGGCTCTCAGGTACTTAGAACAAAGTCCTCCTAGAGAGATAATGCATGCATGGCTCACTGAGATACAGAAGGTTACTGCCTAAAGCCCACCGTCTGAACAGCTCTCCAGGATTGTTGCTCTTTGAGGACTGGTAGTCAATGATGGGTATGAGCTTGTTTGGCAAGCCAACCTAGGGCATGCACAGTCCATTATGCTGAGCTCTCCTGAAGTGGGGTCAACATGATTAGGGCAATGCACCCTAGCTCCCACTGAGCATGTCCTATAAAATAATAAAAAGGGGTATATATGTGAGATGATTCATCCCTAACAGGCCTGAGGGCCAGTCACCCCAAACCAGTAAAAAAGATACTTTCTGAGAGCCAACCTGGGTCTGCCTAAGGGCCTTAGCAACAGTAGCTGAGACATGATCTGGAGACAACCTGGACCAATGAGAGGCAGCCATATCACATCAGCAGATGCATATTCATCAGACCTTCCCCCAGAGTGGGGTGGAGGGTATATAAGGCTTGCCTCTTCCTGAATAAACTGAGTTTGTTGTTTTGACATTCTCCCAGAGTCTGTGTCATTGACTCTGTGCCTACTTGACCCCCTCCCCCAAAGGGAACAACAGCACAGGACTCTGCCACAGCCAGCAGTTACAATGGAAAAGCTGGCTTAGAGAAGAGGCTAAGACCCTTGAACAGCAAGGTAAAATCAGAAGTTTTGAGATCTCACAAGATCAAATTCTTGGTGAGGGCCATTTTGTTGATTTAAATATACAAACTACCATGGATGAGCATATGTTATCCCTATGTTGTATGGCAGCTTTGAATGCTTGGGAAAAAAATTTCAGAACCAGAGAAATCAACATAGCTGTATATGAAGGTTTTCCAAGGGTCAAAAGAACCATTTACTGATTTTCACAAAGGCTTACCATGGCTGTAAACAAGACAATATCAGACCCACAATTAAGACAAGTATTAACTCAATCTTTAGGTTTTGATAATGTTAATGCAGAATTCAAAAGAGTACTTACACTTTTAAAGGTCAGGTCACCACCATTGGAAGAATGAATTCAACATATAGACAGTGTTGTATCTCTTAACTATGGTAATGAGGCTTGGATAGGAGAGGTGATTTCCAAAGGTAGAAGGAGGTATCAAGGTAGCAAATATTTTAACTGTGGTATAGCAGGTCATATAAGAAGAAATTGTACACAGGGTGCCCCTAGAAGCAATACTTCTTCTAGAAATAAGCCAAATAGGAGACCCCAACCTTCTGGATTATGCAGAAGATGTGGCAAAGGCCAACATTGGACCAATGAATGCAAATCAGTAAGAGACATACGAGACAACCCTTTACCAGTGGGAAGTGCCTCAGAGGGCCTCTTGCAGGCCCCCAAATTGAATGTGGTCCAGACATTTCCAATCACTATAGAGGAAATTCCTTCCCAGGAAAATTAAATAACCCAGTGCCTAATGTAAAGAACAATACCACAGCTGGGCGGTGGTGGTGCATGCCTTTAATCCCAGTACTCAGGAGGCAGAGGCAGGCGGATCTCTGTGAGTTCGAGGCCAGCCTGGTCTACAAAGTGGGATCCAGGAAAGGTGCAAAGCTACACAGAGAAACCCTGTCTCGAAAAACCAAAAAAAAAAAAAAACCAAAAAACCAAAAACAAAAAACAAAAAAACAAAAAACAACACAATACCGCAATAGATGATAGAAGAACTTTGATAGATGAATCAAAAATTTCAAAAAAGCAGCATAAAACAAATATTTTGGCAGACTTCCATAAATGAACAAAGACCAAAGCTTAAAGTATGAATTAATAACATTGTCCTTGAAGGATTAGTGGACACAGGTATGGATGTGATTATAATTACACCAAAATCATGGCATCTGAATCTCTTCAAGAGGTAGATGTCCAATTTCTAGGGATTGGAACCCTATCTCAGGTAAAACAGAGTTTGATATGGGTTGAATGCATAGGGCCAGAAGGACAGAAAGGAAGGCTGAAGCCATATGTGGTGAACGTAGCAGCAAATCTTTGGGACTGAGATCTGTTACAGCAATGGAATACACAGATTAAAATTCTGCTGGGTGGTGATGGTGGTGGTGGTGGTGCGTGCCTTTAATCCCAGCACTCGGGAGGCAGAGGCAGGAGGATCTCTGTGAGTTCGAGGCCAGCCTGGCCTACAAAGTGAGTTCCAGGACAGGTGCGAAGCTACACAGAGAAACCCTGTCTCAAACAAACAAACAAACAAACAAAAATCTTCCAATCTCAAGAGTGGAATAATAATGAATAAGATCAATTCATGTTTCTGGGAATAATATTATAAGATACCATAAAAATCAGACACCAACCATTCAGGCTGTACATAAACAGAGCACAACTGCCATTGAACTCTCAGAAGTGCCAACAGCCCCCCTTTAAAATGGCTAACTCATAACCCTGTCTGGGTTGGACAATGGCCTATGACACAAGAGGAGCTACAAGCTGGTTCAGGAGCGGTTAAATACTCAACACATTGAAGAATCTACCAGCCCTTGGAATTCTCCTATATTTGTTATTAAAAAGAAATCTGGTAAATGGAGAATGCTGACAGATCTGAGAGCCATAAATAAAATAATTCAGCCTATGGGCTCCCTACAGAATGAGATGTCCTTGCCCTCTCTACTACCCAAAGAATGGCCTATTAGTTATTGACTTAAAAGACTGTTTCTTTACCATACCTCTATAAGAAAAGGATAGAGAAAAATTTGCCTTCACAGTACCTATTATAATAATTCCCAGTCAGTCAAGAGGAATGTTAAATAGCCCTACCCTGTGCCAATATTTTGTGTGAAAATCATTGGAAATAATTCATGCAAAATTTCCACAATCTATAATCTACCATTATATGGATGATATCTTATTAGCTGATCCAAGTTAGGTACCTTAGAAAACATGTTTGAAAAAGTAAAACAAGTTTTGCCTTGCTGGGGATTATAAATTGCTCCTGAAAAAGTACAAAGAGGAAATTCTATTAATTACTTATGATATAAGATAGATCTACAAAAAATTAGACTCCAAAAGGTACAACTCAGAAGAGATCAATTGCAGACTCTTAATGAGTTTCAAAAAAATGTTAGGAAGTATTTCTAACTTATAGACCATCATTGGAATACCTAAAGATGGACTAGTAAATTTGGCCAATACTCTAAAAGGGTATTAAGTACTTAAATAATCCAAGAGAATTATCAGCTGAAGCCAAGAAGGAATTGGCTCTAGTAGAAAAAAAGTAGGAGAGGCACATATGGATCAGGTGAATCCAGAACTTAACTGGTCATACTCCCCTCCAGACACTTCCCCACAGGGATTTTGATGCAGAGGGAAGATATATTGGAATGGATATTTCTACCACATAAACCAAGTAAGAAGTTAAAGACTTATGTAGAAAAGAAAAGATTCTAAAAGGGACATTAAGACTTCATCAGTTGACAGGAATGGACTCAGCAGAAATTGTGGTATCTTTAACTAATGAGGAAATTTCCTCTTTATGGAAAGATAATGAATACTGTCAAAGAGCCTGCAGTAACTTTTTGGGAGAAATTAACAACTGTTATCCCAAAAACAAAAGAATAGAATTCATAAAGAGAACTGCATGGTTCCTTCCTCACATTGCATGGCAAAAACCAATCTCTGGAGTCCCCACATTCTATATGCAAATAAATCAGGAAAGGCATGATATAAATCAGGAAGCTTAAGTGAAGCGGTTCAAAGCCCCTACAATTCTGTACAAAAGGCAGAACTCTATGCCATTCTTATGGTACTAATGGACTTCACGGAACCTCTCAATATAGTTACTGACTATCAATATGCATACAGAGTTGTTTTACATATTAGAATTGCTGAATTTATCTCCAATAACACAGAATTAACCTCATTATTTATACAATTACAGGATATCATCAGAAATAGGGAACATCCTATATATATAAAACACACATCAGCTCCCATATGGGTCTGCCAGGTCCTCTAGCACAAGATAACGAGATTGATCAGTTATTAATAGGTAATGTGCTAGAAGCCTTAGAATTTCATAAGAAACACCATGGAAATAGCAAAGGTTTGAAAAAGGACTTTTCCATCATTTGGCAACAAGCCAAGGAAATTGTAAAATAATGTCCTACTTGTTCCTTCTATGCTGAGGGATGTTCTGTATGGCAAATGTGTTCCTAATAAAGCACTGATTGGCCGGTGGCTAGGCGGGAAGTGTAGGCGGGACTAACAGAGAGAATAAAAAGAGCAGGAAGGCAGAAGGAGACTGCCTGCCAGCCTGCCAGCCAGCAACCGCCAGGACAAGCAGCATGTAAAGATGCCGGTAAGCCACGAGCCATGTGGCAAGATATAGATTTATGGAAATGGATAACTTAAGATATAAGGACAGTTAGCAAGAAGCCTGCCACGGCCATACAGTTTATAAGCAATAGAAGTCTCTGTGTTTCCTTGGTTGGGTCTGAGCGGCTGTGGGACTGGCAGGTGAAAGAGATTTATCCTGACTGTGGGCCAGGCAGGAAAACTCTAGCTACACTTCTATAACCAAACTGTATTACCTTCAGGAAGTAATCCTGAAGATGCAAGCAAGTGTGTTGCAAATCTGGGGGAGAGGTATCCTGACTGTTCGGAAGTCAGGTGACATCTTGAGCTTCTAGGACAGCTATGGCAACTTGAGCTGCTATGGGACAGCTCAGCTCTAGAGGGGAAGGTATCCTGGATACCTCAAGATGCTAGGACAGCTCTGACAGCTGGAGCTGCAATGGACAGCTCAGCCCTAGAGGGGAAGGTATCCTGACTGCTCAGGAGAGTCAGGCCTGGAGCTGTTAGGACATCTCAGCAGGGAAAGGTATACTGACTTTTTGGGAATCAGGCTATACCTGGTGTGGTGGGGGATGTTCTTTCTGCAGGATACAGCAATCCTGCTCCTCTCCTGGAGAGCCACTACAACTGAATGTTGCTTAGCTTCCACTTAAGGGAGTTTCCCAGCAGAGCTCTGCTTCTTCTCTAGCCTGAGATGTTGCTTCTTTTGCTTTAGTCTGCTAAAGGGGAAACCCCTGCAGAAATGTAGCAATCTCCACCAGCTCAGGAGAAAACTTGTTAATTTTTCTGTTCCACCTTTCTCAGCCCCCAAGGGACGTCTCAGCAAGTTTTTTTTCCTCAGTCCACCAAGGGGCGTCTTAGCAAGGTTCTTCTTCTCTGTGTCGGTGAATGAAGATCTTCACACCCAAAACTCTTTTGAGAAAGAGATTTATTTGGGAAGGAGTAGTCCAGGAGAGTGGCTGCCTCTACCAGGGTGGGAAAGAACAGCCACTAGCTGAAGAGGTGGGGTGGTTTATATAGGATCTCTTGGGGGCAGAGTTTCTCCAGGGAGAAGATTTTCTGTCCAGGGATTGATTAGTTTTTTTCTGCTTAGGGATTGGTTAGATTTGTGGATTAGGAGCAGAGATGGCCCTGATTTCAGAGCCAAACTGTGTTTCCTTCACTGGCCTTTCTTAGCTTTTTGACTCTAATTCTAAGGCCAGGGCACATTTATTTCACTGGCTCTGATTCCAGAGACAAAGTGTTTCTTTGGTACTGGTTTCAGAGTCAGGGCATGTTTCTTGGGTTCTGGGTTTGGAAATAAAGTGTTTCTTTCTCTGGCTCAGGTCCCAGACCCAGGCTGTGTTTCTTCACTGATTCTGGGCTGCCGGGTCAGGGTGTGTTTCTTTAGCAAGCCCCTTTTACCTTCAAAAGGTATACAAAGAAATGAAATTTGGCAGATGGATGTGTTTCATTTTTGCAGAATTTTGAAGATTAAAATATATACACTATACCACTGACACCTATTCAGGATTTCAATGGGCAACTCCTATGAGTTCTGAAAAGGCTGACTCTGTAATTACATACCTATTGGAAGTTATGGCCATCATGGGAATACCTGTACAAATTAAGATTGACAATGCTCCAACATATGTCTCAAATAAAATGAGACAGTTTTTTTTGCTTATTACAATATAAAGCATGTTACAGGTATACCACACAATCCTACAGGCCAAGCAGTGATAGAAAGATCCAATTGAGGGGCTGGAGAGATGGCTCAGAGGTTAAGAGCACTGGCTATTCTTCCAGAGGTTCTGAGTTCAATTCTCAGCAACCACGTGGTGGCTCACAACCATCTGTAATGAGATCTGATGCCCTCTTCTGGCCATGCAGACACAGCACTGTATGCATAATAAATAAATAAATCTTAAAAAAAAGAAAGATCCAATTGAACTTTAAAGGATATGTTAAATAAAGAGCAACAGGTAACAATTACTCCTAGAAATAGATTATACAATGCTTTATTAACCTTGAATTTTCTCAATGTTGATGAGAAAGGAACAATAGCTGTGGAGAGACATTGGACAACAGAAAAAACTCCTGAGCTAAACCAACCAGTTTACTTCAAAGATGTGTTGACCTCAGAATGGAGACCAGGATATGTACTACATTGGAAAAAGGATTTCACTTTTGTTTCTGCAGGAGAAGAAAAGCTATGGATACCAACAAAATTAAAAATTCACTTCAAACAGGAGAAACCCACTGACCTGACAACTCTACAGGTTGTAAGAAAAACTTAACAAACAAGGGCCAGGATAGGGTTCTGTTTTTGTCTTTACAGCATAATAGAAATACCCATCTTCAATAAATCATAAGGTCTTAGATACCTAGACATCTACCGCATAAAGGAAGGACCTATTGGTACCAATATACTCTATGGGATAGTATGTCATTGCCTAACATCTATATCTCTTTAACTCTAGAATAGTTGTGGTCCTGATTCAATTATAAATCAAGCTGCTTTGGAGTTTGAATTTGGCTCTCTCTTCTAAACCAATGCATGTTGTTAAAAGAAAAAATTAAGAGATGCTGCCTCATATCAGAAGAGCCAACTGGTGTGAGACAGAAGAAAACCAATAATCTAAGGACCATTACTATCAAGAGTCTATTTCTCTTTATGCTTAATCTTCATTTCTTGGAATCTTTTCTTACATGTCATGTCATCTTTAAATCCAAACTTTCCATTTTGATATTGATAATGTTCAAGTTTTCCACAGTGAAAACAAGTCTTCCCAATAGCAATCTCTGAAGTCTCCAGGAGGAAGATGGGACCCCACAACAATGACTCTACTCTGTCTAGAATGATACCATTACACTTAAGAATATTATTCAATGATCAGCTTTGGACTGAAAACTCTTCAGGATGGTTCTAAGATGAGATGGTCCGTCATACTACTAGCCAGAATCTCAGACAATCTTATCCATTACTCTGAGGCTGGCTGAAGACTCTATGGCTAGCCCTATTGAAACCTAACTATCTAAGCTTTCTCATAGGACCCCACAGAGATACCATTGCCCCCTAAACAGCAGGAAGCAATTCTAAGAAAATGATACCCCTCTCCCAAATGTTTCATTTTTCTCAGGGTTATGAATGGATGGTTATAGGATTGGGGGTAGAACAATAAAATTTAGACTCAATATTCTCCTTTAGAAAAGAAAAAGGGGAATGGATAGGTATAGTGAATTAAGGTAGATTATTGTATCTACTAGTAAACTGATTTAGCAAACTATCAGTCTTGGATAATTTGCACTGATATGGATTCTTGTATATTTGATATGAATGTAAACTATTCTTATATTCCTATTTAAGATAATTTGTATACTGATACAAATACAAAACTATATTTGTTGTATTGTACACATATTCCTACTACTGTTTGAAATATTTTGTATATTGATACAAGTGTAATATTGTATTTATCATACTATATATATGTTCTACCTCTGTTTAGGATATTTTGTATATTGATACATATTAAGGATATTGTTGTCATACTGCATACTGCACTATATATTTCTACCTCTGTTTAAGATATTTTGTGTATTATCACAATTTTGAGGTCATTGTCCTTATACGGTACATCTGCTTACAGACTGTTTACCTTGTTAATGGGAAGTCTTAGTCCTTAAGTTATTTAGGTAGAGAAGACTTACGGAACTATAGCCACCCATGCTTGTCATTTCTATAGTTATGTTAGTTAGGGTGTCCAGATTTACAGAAACAACTGTCAGATGGATAGATAATATTCAAACACTTTCATAGACCTAGAGAATATGGTATTTAAATGTTTTGATAACTTAGAATTCTGTTGATGGGAGATATTGATTGCTCCTGGCAGCATGTTGGAGAGAGAGATCCTGAAAGAATGTTGGGCTTCTAAGACATTTCTGTTTTGAAGTTTGTTTTCTTCTTGGCACAAATTGACCTGCTGGGAAAAGAACTGCTTTTGCCTCAACTGCTGACAGTATGAATGCTGTCCTTTCAGGACTAGCAGGACACAGGGAAAAGCAACTACTGAACCATGCCAAGACAGGGTAAGATGGTCTTTCAAAATTCTTGCTTCTGAAAATGGTCTATCAGATTTTCTAGGCCTGTAGCCAAATTGAATGCCCTAATTATGCTGAGAAACTTTAGGTGACAGTCCAGAAGCCAGTTGTCTCTGTCTATTCTTGCAAGATTTTCGGAAATTGGTTGCTTGCACTTTCCATTTTCTCAGGTATTACTATGTTCCTTCTCAGGTCTTTGATGGAGTTGAAGACTAGATAGTTGCAGCTGCAATCTTCTCATATCTTAGCTAGAACATATTAGTACTAGAGTTAGAATCTTCAAGACAGAACAGCTATTGGAGTAATCTTGGTAATTTGCCGTTTGCCCATGTTCTGGACATTTCTGGACATTTAGCATGTCTTTCTTGTTTGATGTTATTCTTGTTGGTTGTAGTTCCATTTTTGTTTATGTTCTTACCCTTTGTTTTTCCTGGACAATACTTGATAATCATTCTTATTGTATATAGTTTATATTAAGTTTAGAACCTTCTTATTTAGACAAAAAGGGAAAATGTAGTGGTATTTTCTCTGCCCACGATCTTGGGCTATATCACCCAAAGGAGGCAGTGCTTCCTCCTGTTGTACATGACCTCTGATAAGGGGTTGGAGAACGGTCACATGCCCCTTCTCCCTGTTCCTGCCTGTGAGGTGGATTCGCTCCCAGTCAGATCAGAGGACGACTTCAGCTGTGTACTCTGTTTTCATGAGTGTATTTCCTCAATTTATATCTTAATAAATTCTGTTACCCATTTAATGGACTCATGTGGTATTGGGCCCCATAAGGCCTGGGTGTGAGGTCTTGGGGCCTGGCCTGAACGGTCTCCTACAACGACATAGGGCCCAGGGATTTTCCTCCAGGATCCCAGGCAGTATGACCTCCTGTACCAAGTGAGGG
The DNA here is from genome assembly GCA_902168425.1 of Peromyscus attwateri. NCBI lineage: Eukaryota > Metazoa > Chordata > Mammalia > Rodentia > Cricetidae > Peromyscus > Peromyscus attwateri. The sequence continues at coordinate 29,531 of CABHPP010133884.1, forward strand.
ACCCTGCCTTCTGGAGATGAGGCCCACTAATGAACTGGGCAAACTCCATGACCAGTTGAGAGGCTCTCACTCCTTTGACTAGATCTATTTATTCTGCTTGGGAACATTCTTCCAGGTGGCCAGGTTTCACCTGCCAGGCACCACCTGTATTGACACAGGAATTCTGCTCTAGGCTTAGACAGAGGCTGACTCAGAGAAGAAGGATAGGACTAGAGCTTGTGACCCTCGAGATCAGTGGCACTGAGGAAAAATTGCATCTCAACCCTACCAAGATTTAGTCTCTCCTATCATTTTAAATGCCTCCATTGAAACATAAGGCTTCTTGAAAAAAGGGGAAGGATTAAGTAAAATCCAACTAACAAACTAAAATGTCTTCTGAAAAATTATTGATCACTTAATAAATACCTATAAAGAGAATGATGTGGATGAAATTCAGGACAAAGAATTTAAGAGAATGATTTTAACTATATTCAAGCAATTCTGAGCTAATAGAAATCTGGGCTGAATCTAATAAAATAGAAATTAAAACATTTCGATAGAGCTCACTCTGGCAATATGAGTGAGAGTGAACCGGATCTGAGAACCTAAGAGCAGGAGAACTGGCCTCCTGCACTGGATGAGCTAGCCTAGGCAGTGATGGAGAACTCATCTGGGCAGCAATGATAACGGAAAGCTAGCAATCTGGCCAACCCAGCTACCATCCAGGCTCAGAACCAGGGCTGTGAGTTGGTCCACCCCAAAATCCACCAAATCTATGTACTGTTGGAGAATGTGAAGGGGACAAACCTACAGATCCAAAACAGCAGGACCTCCATGACACAGGACAACAGGATGCTCAAGAGGAGCACCAGGGAGAGCCCATTACTGGTGGTGTGACAGAGACCAGAGGATCTGAACCAGACCAATCACTCATGGTAACGAACACTTGCAAGTTAAAATGAACAGACTAAAGGATAACCTCTGTATCTCAGCAGGCCACACTACTGCTTCTATATAAGATTTTTCTTTTTTTGTTTCTAGTTTTGTTTTTGTTTTTCAACTTCCAATGATATTCAGAAATCACAAAAAGATATTTAAAAATCTCCATTGAAAGTAATTCTAAAATCTAAAAGAAATGGATGTATTTCTAGATTCATTGTATGCAATGAAAATAAGTCAAGAGGAAGGAGATGGCATGCATATATATGTATAAAGATATATACACACACATACACACACATACACACACACACATACACACATATATATATCTGCACTATTGAGATTGAATAAATAACAAAATGCTTTTCAACTAAAATCTGACTAGGACTAGATGGATTATTTGCAGAATTCTACAGAATACCAAAGAAAAGTGAATATCATTGCTACGCAGATCATTTCATGAAATAGAAAAACAAAGGATTTCTCCCAATTTTTTTATGAAGCCCATAATACTTTGATACCCAAACTAGATAGACTCACAAAAAAGAATTAAGCCGGGCGGTGGTGGCGCACGCCTCTAATCCCAGCACTCGGGAGGCAGAGGCAGGCGGATCTCTGTGAGTTTGAGGCCAGCCTGGGCTACAGAGTGAGTTCCAGGAAAGGCGCAAAGCTACACAGAGAAACCCTGTCTGGAAAAACAAAATAAAAACAAAAACAAAAACAAAAACAAAAAAGAAAAGAATTAAAACCTCAGACTGATTTTCATGATGAGCATAGATACAAAACTTCTAAATGTGAAACTGACAAACTGGGATTTGAGAGATGCCCCAGCACTGACAAGCACTGCCTATTCTTCTAGAGGACCCAGGTTCAATTCCCAGCATCCACATTATATCTCACAGCTGTCTGCAACTCCAGTTCCAGGGAATTTGATGCTCTCTTCTGGCCTCCGAGTATACCAAACACACATGTCATGCACAAGAATACATGCAGACAAATAACTCTCTATATAAAAATAAAAAAACTTGATATTGGCAAAGAGAGTTTACTATCACAGCAAAAAGACTACTAATCACGGCCCTTTTGGTTTCATCCAAGAATGCAGGGAGGGACAAATGTATGTAAATCAATAAATACTACAAATCACATAAATAGGATGAGGAAATTCACATGATTATCTCAACATGTGCAGGAACAACCTAACACAGTTGAACACTTGGACCTTAATGATAAAAGTCATGGAGAGGCTAGGTATGGATAGAGAATATATCACAATTATACAGGAGATAAACAACAAGCCTACAATCTACATCTTCCTAAATGGAGAAAAAATGTTAATCTAACCATTATGATGAGAAAAAAGGCAAGCAATGTTCACTATCTTCAAACATTTTCAATGAAGAGCTGAAGTCCTAGATAGACCAATAAGGCAAGGAAGATATTAAAGCATACAAAGTGTAAGGTAACTCAGAATCCTCTTGCTTACAGATATTAGGATTTTATCATCTGTAAAAGGTGTTAAGACTCCTCAAGAAGTCTTACAGCTGATAAACACTATAGCAAATTAGCAGTTCACAGATTTAACACCAAAATCAGTGATGACAAACTGAATAAAAAAATCAAGGAAAGAATCCCACTTACAAGCCCTAGGATACAGAATCAACCTGGATATCCAACAGCAGATGAATGGATAAGGAAAATGTGGTATGTACACACAATGGAATATTACTCAATGTAAAGAAAAATGAAATAATAAAAATTGCAAGTAAATTAACAGAACTAGAAGAAGTTTTACTCAAAGAGGCCAGGTAGGATCAGAAAAGCAAACGTGATGTGCTGTCCTTATGTGTAGATACTAGACTCTTGTATGTTCAACTAGGATTACATGAGGAAGCCTAGAAATTAAATATGGTCAATTGTAGATGGAGCCCTTGAAAGGGAGATAGTAAAATATATGTAAAATTAAATCAGAGAAGGGGAATACTGGATGTTGACAGTTTCAATCATGGAGGAATTGGAGGATAAAGGAGAGGTGGTTGAATGCCTAAAATAAAAATGAAGGACTATGAAAAAGCCTTATAGGAACCATGATCTTGCAAATTAAGTAAAATATAATTTGAGGGGAGGTAGAACATAGGTGACAAGAAATACCACTGGAGCCATAAGTACTCTGGGCTAAGGTTTAAGTGGCAATGAAGGTAGAAAAATAAGTCAGAGCAGGGACTAAAGTGTAACTGAACATAAACTAAGGCTGTATGAGGGCTTATGGAAGCTACTAGTTTGTCAAATAGTTTAAAAGACATACTGAAAAAGAGTTTGTTCAGAGGTACCTGGAATGTGCTGACTTCTCTCAAAGATATGAGATTTATATTGAAACTCCAAAACCAGGGACAGACAACTCCATATGAGTAATTGGTCAAGTAGGCCTCCATGGCACCCCAAATAACACAATCTATTGCCACACATTCTGATTGTTTGTCATAACTCAATGGTAAGAACTCCCTTGTTGAAGACACCACACGGTCTGGTTGCAGGGAATTTAGAACTCAATACAAACCAACAAGGAAACTCTGGCTGTCATAACAATAGAAGTTGTAGTTCAGGCTGCTGGTGGTGAAATACATCAAGAGTCTATCCAGTCCTGGACCTTTCCTATGATAACACTGACCAGCCAGGCAAGCTATCCACAATGACTGTATGGTGGTTCTGTAGATAACCAACCTTGTTATGAATATATGGGAGACCTGCTCCAAGCAATGGATTAAATGTCCGATGCTGTAAACCTTGTCAAAACTTATGTCTGGGATAGTCATAGGCTAGTCAAGGAGAATCAACTAGTGCTATTGTTATTTATGTTTATACCTATAGGTTTGTTCTGCTCTCATTGTTGGTCAGATAATTTTTTTCCAGAGGGTAGTAGTGAATGTAGAGACTCATAACTAGTTAACATGATAAAGATAAGCCAGTGTTATGGTGATATTTTATTTGTGCTGAAATGTGATTTTATTTATATGCTAATAAATAAAGTTGCCTGGGGATCAGAGCTAAAGCAAGCCATTTAACAGAAGTCCGGGGGTGGTGGCACACGCCCTTAATCTGATCACATGGCAGGCAAAGTCTCTGTGTGTTCAAGGACACAGCCAAGCGGTGACCCGAACCTTTAATCTCAGTATGAACCATAGAGACCTGGAGGTCTGTATAGCCAGGCAGTGACGAGGAAACCATGTGGTTGGGTTTAAAGCCAATGAGAAGGTAGAACAGAAAGGCAATAAAAAGACGGGTCACATAGGAGAAGGTCTCTCTTTCAGGGGAAGGACGGCAGTGACTGGTAAGCTAAAGTCTTCACTATTGCTCTGGTCGTTTGGGCTTTTAACTCTGCATTTGGCTCTGTGTTTCTTATTTAATAAGACCATTTAGAATTTCACCTACACAGTGTGAAGACTCATCTGCAGATGGGTCATTTGTATTAACTGTGGAACCAAAATAAGACCAGAATGCTTTCACCCTAAAACTAAGGCCTAAGACTTCTCCTTTTAGCTACAGGCCATAAGTTACTGGAACAGACCAGGAGTTACTGAAACCAGTCAGTCCAGATTCCAGAAACCGGGAAGTGTAAAAGTACAGAGTCACAAGGTAGTCAGGAGGTAATGACTGCCGGACTATGGAATGTCCTCTCCCTGGCTCCCTAGGTAACTGTTTGACCATAGAATGTCCCAACCCTAGTTTCCATAGTGACTGTGTAATCACCAGATGCCCCCATCTGGGGGCAGCCAATGAGAAATGGTGACGGGCAACCACCTCCTTAGAAGGAAAATTGAATCACGATTTCTGGAATTTCTAGACACAAGCCAATCAGAATTGTACCTGTACAGCACCCCTAAATGATGTAACCTTTTGATTTTTGCCTTTAAAAACTGAGCTTGCAGAGAGGTGGGCACTTCCTCCAGCCTCCACTGCACTGGATCTGTTGGACGAAGTCCCTGCCTAGGCTTGTATTGCTTTTGGATATCCTGAATTAAATCTTGCTTTTGCATTCTGGTATGCTTGTCCTCGGTGGTCTCTCTGGGGGTTGCGATCTGGGCACAACATTAACCTCCCACTAGGGAAAGTTCAAGAAAAAATGAGGAAGAATGGTCAGAAAACAATGTCAGAGTTTGAATCTGGAGAGAAGTACATTGAAATGTTCTATTTGGGACATGACATAACTGATACACAGATCAACTCAAAACAGCTTTGTCTTACACTATACTTGCACAAAATCAAGCCAGTCAAGATTCCAGCATGAACGAGGAAGCATCTCTCAAGGCCCCGGCACTAGCTGAGGAGCAATTGGCAATGGGTGGCTGTGGGTTTGTGGCTGCTGGCAGGTTGCTCACGCCCCAGTAGGTGTCTTCACACACATTCACAGATGGTCAGCCCTACTTGGACTCAGTGGGCTAAGAATAATAATTTTAAGAGACATTAAACAAAGAATAATAATAATGATGATGATGAGTACCACCAGCATGAGGTGGAGGGTGAATATAGGTTTCAAAGAAAGAATAACAATAATATTTAAAAAATATTTACTTTCAATGTATTAATTCTAAAAGATATACTAGATTTAACTGTATTTGGCCTATGGAACATTACTGTGGAAACAACATAAAGTGTGCAATGTAAATTTAAGTATTACAAATGGCCGCTTAGTTTTTCTACCACTGTGCCATTTCTGCTCTTCTTCTGAGGTATGCTTTTGGTCTTCCATGGCAGATTCTGTTAAGAAGTGCACGTATTTCACCAAGTAAAGTACAATGAACATTTAGGAAAAAAGCTATTGCTATAATGAATATACATTAGGGATGAGAAAATATTCATTTTCATTTCCCCAAGCAATAGTTTGAATTAAGTATAAACTATAGTGGAAATATTTAACTTATCTTTCTTGCTTAATAAAGGATCTCTCTCTAAAACAGATGTTTGGGTGTGGTTTTAGCCTAACCAGAGGTCTGGGAAGCAGCCTCCACTGTTTCCCCTTCACTTACATATTCAGATTTATTTCATATATTATTTATATCATTCATTCATTCATTCATTTATTTATTTAATATATTTCTGAAGATAAAGCAAATTAATATGGACACCTGAGAGGTGTGGAGCAAGGACTCCTTCATTGAGTATCGAAATCTTACCTGTTGCTCAGATTTGATAATGTGTGCATTATTACCATTCTACTAATCCTTTTGCTTACTATACATGTAGTTGTCTGTTTTTAACAGGTAGGGTTCTGTTCTATACACAATCGTTCTATATAACAAGTATATTTTAAAATGTACTACTTACTTTTCTCTAGATGCCTTATTACATTTTTTTTCTGCATCGTTGTTCATATTGGATGAATGGGGAGCTTCTGTGGAAGATTCCTGCAGTCCATTAGGGTCACACACACTCTGTCAAAAGAGTATTGGTAACATATTTTAGAAAGGTCTTATTTGATTTCTAAGAACATACCTGAATTCCTAATTTTATGACAAGTATACTTGAAATTCTATGTAGTTTATATTGAAGACAAAGACATTTTAATAGCAAATATATTGTGCCTGTTAAAGTAAGTTTAAATCTATCCTTCATTTCTCATGGCACCTTACTATGTAAGAGGTGCAAAGAAGAAAGGAAACACGGCGGGACTGGCGCGGGAGACCGGCTGCGGGTCGCGATGCCGTACGCCAACCAGCCAACGGTTCGGATCACGGTACTCACCGAAGAGAACGTCAAGTTCATTATCGAGAACACGGACCTGGCGGTGGCCAATTCCATCCGGAGGGTCTTCATCGCCGAGGTGCCCATAATAGCCATCGACTGGGTTCAGATTGATGCCAATTCCTCAGTCCTTCATGATGAATTCATTGCTCACAGGCTTGAATTGATCCCCCTCACTAGTGATGACATTGTGGACAAGCTGCAGTACTCCCGGGACTGCGCATGTGAGGAGTTCTGCCCTGAGTGTTCTGTGGAGTTCACTCTTGACGTGAGGTGCAATGAAGACCAGACTCGCCATGTTACCTCTTGGGATCTCATCTCCAACAGCCCCCGGGTTATTCCGGTGACATCCCGGAACTGGGATAACGACCCCAATGACTATGTGGAGCAGGATGACATCCTTATTGTCAAGCTGAGGAAGGGCCAAGAGCTGAGACTGCGAGCCTATGCCAAGAAGGGCTTTGGCAAGGAACATGCCAAGTGGAACCCCACCGCAGGGGTGGCTTTTGAATATGATCCAGACAACGCGCTTAGGCACACGGTGTATCCCAAGCCTGAGGAATGGCCAAAGAGTGAGTACTCCGAGCTGGACGAGGATGAGTCACAGGCTCCCTATGACCCCAACGGCAAGCCAGAGAGGTTTTACTACAACGTGGAGTCCTGTGGTTCACTGCGCCCTGAAACCATTGTCCTCTCAGCCCTCTCTGGGTTAAAGAAGAAGCTGAGTGATTTACAGACTCAGTTAAGCCATGAGATCCAGAGTGACGTGCTCACCATAAACTAGCCGCAGCTTGTCTGCTGAAGACGACTAGGTTCAAGGTGACCACTGGACTTCAGGTCTTGGGAACCCTTCTGGTTTCAGAGCTGTGGACTGCAGTTTGCTCAAGCTGCCTGGAAGGTCATCAGAGTCAGGGCTTACACTGGTATTAGGCAGGGCAGTTTCTTATGAGGCATTTAGCATTCCTGACCCTACCTTCCTGATCACTGTGGCATTCCTCAGAACCCTAGGCATCCCTTCTATCCTGTTTTTAGCTCACTAGTAGGGGGCCCTATTGCTTCCTAGTTGAGAGCCACTGGCCTAGACATCTGGTCACTCCAGCTTTTTAAATCTTTACCCAAGGAAAGGAGTTTTCACAGCCCTACCTTAGGCGTCTGGCATTGGGACTGAGTATTAGGACCTTCATTGAAGCAGCCTGTGACCTTTCAGGTCCTCTTCCCAGGGTCAGGGCCCGCTTCCTGGCACTTGAAGTTTCAGGTGTCCCTAAGCTGAGAAGTCACCCTTTGGGACTGGTGTTAGACCCTGGCTATCCTCTCTGTCCACAGGTGAACTTGGTGTTTTATACTCTGGCCTGACATTTGGGGGTGGGGTACCACAGACCCCTCCCACATTTCCTTTCTCTTTAGTGAAGTTCAGGCCCTGCCCTTAGCATGTCTCCAGGTAGGAACAGACCCACCCATAGTGGTTTCCAGGCAGCCTGGGGAAAAGCACGCACCAGCACAGAAAGGAAGGGATATTTATTGATCAACAGTAGATGTCTTTTTACAAGTTTTTATTTTTGGCAATAAAGAGCACAACATAAAAAAAAAAAAGAAAGGAAACACATTCATAGGATATGACTTGATGCACAATATTAACAGAAACAAAAGTAACTACTTGAATATAAGAATTGTTAATACTAATTTATATTCCCAAATGAATTTGGAGGATATTTATAAAATAAAGAAATGCCTCCACTATTATCAGGAAAATTTCTTTAAACAGTGTGGTACTTTGAGTGCAATTGGGCCCCATAAGCTTATAGGAAGTGTCACTATCAGGAGGTGTTGGTGATATTTTATTTGTACTGAAATGTGATTTTATTTGTATGTTAATAAATAAAGTTGCCTGGGGGGGTCAGAGCTAATAGCAAGTCATAGCAGAAGTCTGGCAGTGGTAGCACACGCCCTTAATCCTGATCACATGACAGGCAGATCTCTGTGTGTTCAAGGATACCACCAGCATGGAGACACATGCCTTTAATCTCAATACCAACCATAGAAGACCTGGAGGTCTGTACAGACAGGCAGATGAGGAGGTCATGTGGTTGGGTTTACAACCAATGAGAAGGCAGAACAGAAAGTCAATAGATAGGACAAACACACAGGAAGTAGTTCTCTTGCGGAGAGGTAGGACAGCAGCGGCAGTGAAGGGTAAGGTTTTTAATCTCAGCTCTTAGCTATTGCTCTGACCTCTTGGCTTTTAACTCTGTATTTGGCTCTGTGTTTCTTATTTAACAAGACAGTTACATCTACAAGGTGTGGCCTTGTTTGGAGGAGGTGTGACCTTGTTGGGGGAAGTTTGTCTCTGTGGGGGCCATTTGAGGTCTCCTATGCTCAAGCTATACCCAGAGTAGACATGGGCTCTTTTACTGCTTGCTGATCAAGATGTAGAAATCTTGGCCGGGTGGTGGCGGCTCATGTCTTTAATCCCAGCACTTGGGAGGCAGAGCCAGGCAAATCTCTGTGAGTTTGAGGCCAGCCTGGGCTACCAAGTGAGTTCCAGGAAAAGGCGCAAAGCTACACAGAGAAACTCTTGTCTCAAAAAAAAAAAAAAAAAAAAAAAAGATGTAGAAATCTCAGCTCCTTTATCCAGAACCATGCATGCTGCCATGTCCTACCCTGATGATGGTGGACAAAACCTCTGAAACTGGAATCCACCCTGATTAAATGTTTCCCTTTATAAGAGTAGCCATGGTCATGGTGTCTCTTCCCAGCAACAGAAACCCTAACTAAGATAAACAATATTGATTTGATTTCTATTTCCCATTTGTCTCCCTTTAATTTTGTTCTCCTGACTCATTGCTCCAGCTAATACATTGAGCACAATATTGAAAAGGAGTCAGGATGGTAGACAACCCTGTCTCTTCATGACCTCAAAGGGACTCATGTTTTCATCCATTGAGGATGATGTTGGCTCTGAGTTTCTCATAAATATAATTTTAATTGTGTTGAGGTATGCTCCTTCTTGTCTTATACTCTTTGGACTGTTATCATGATGGTATATTTGATTTTTGCAAGGGCCTTATCTGCATGTTTTGAGAAGATTAGGTAACTTTTGTCTCAAGGTCCATTTCTGTGCTTTGTTAAATCTATTGAGTTGTGTATTTCAAACCTTTTCTGCATCTCTAAGATTAAAAACAACTTTGGTCATGGTGGATCATCTTTTTGATATGTGTCTATTTTCACTTTGAAAGTTATTTTATTGAGCATTTTTGAATCTCTGTTCAAAGGCTATTGTGAAGGCTGTTGGTTGCTTTCCCCATCTCTAATATTCAGGGCTTAATATCACAGCATATAGTAAATACTATAATGTGTATTACAACTTTTCGGTTCTATTTTAAATTTATTTATTTATTTCACACCCCAACCACAGATTTCCATTTTACCTCTACTTTCTGTATCACTCCCCACCCTGTGCCCCATGCACTACTCAGTTTCTATTCATAAAAGGGCAGGCTTCCCATGAATGTCAACAAAACATGGCGTAACAAGTTCCAGTAAGACTAAGCACATCTGCTTGTTTTAAGGCTGGGCAAGGTACCCAAGTATGAAGAATAGATCCCCAAAGCCAGCAAAGCAATTAGAGAAAACTCCTGCTTTCACTTTTAAGAGTCCCTGTCCTGGCCAGCAGGGTCTTCAGAAGAGACCCTAGAAGGGGGAATGGCGAATGAAAGGGACAAGAGACACAAAGAATTGACAGCAAGATAGTATTCTGATCAAGCTGCAAAATTTTATTTTTCTCAGGTGGGTTTTATAGTAAGCAGACCAGGAAACTTTGTTTGGGAAAAGATCAGGGGACTGTTGAGTTGCCAAGCAACCCAACCAAGCAACCCAACCACAAAACATTGTTACTAATGGTCAGTGTAGCAGAAAGATAAGGAAATGTTAAGTTATTTTCTAATAACTCAGGACTTGTCCAGGCAGGTCAAAAGTTTCTGGTTAGTAGCTCAATACTGGACAACAGAAACTTAACTCAGGCAGGCAATATGGCATGGCTCTTACAAGAAGAAAGAGCTACCTAACTGCCACATATATGCAGAGGGCCTAGGTCAGTCCCATGCAGACTCTCTGGATATCATTTCCATCTGAATGAACTCCTATGAGCCCAGGTTAATTGATTCTGTGGGTTTTCTTGTAATGTCCTTGACCCCTCTGGCTGCTACAATCCTTCCTCCCATTCCTCTTCAGGAATCCCCAAAGCTAGCCCTAATGTTTGGCTGTGAGTCTCTGCATCTGTTTCCATCAGTTGTTGGGTGAAGTCTGTCTGATGACAATTGGGCTAGGGCCCAATCATGTTTCTATTCTGGTTCTGGGTACCTCACTCAGGATGATATTTTCTAGTTCCACACATTTGCCTGCAAATCTCTTTCCTTTTTCTTTTCTTGTTTTGATTTTGGTTTTTGTTTGTTTTTGATTCTTTAATTAATTAATTTATTTATTTTACGTCCTAACCACAGTTCTGCCCCCTCCTCACCTCCCAGTCCCTCACCCCCATCTACCTTCTGTTCCCACCCCCAATCAACTCCTCCTCCCTTTCTGTTTAGGACAGGGCAGATTTTCCATGAGTATCAACAAGACATCACATATCAACATGACATATCAATTTAATGATGTTATTTTTTAACAGATGAATAATATTCCATTATATAAATGTATCATATTTTCTATATCCTTTCTTGTTTTGTTGGACATCTAGTTTGTATCCAGGTCTGGGCTATTATGAAAAAAGCTGCTCTGATCATAGTTGAAAAAGAGTCCTTGTAGTATGATTAAGCATGCTTTGGTATATGCCCAAGAATGTTATAGCTGAGTCTTGAGGTAGATAGATTCTCAATTTTCTGAGAAATCTCCATAGTGATGTCCAAAGTGGTTGTAAAAGTTCTTACTAGCAAGAGAGAAATGTTCTTCTTGCTCCACATCTTCTCCATCATGACCTGTCACTTTTGTTTTAGATCTTAGCCATCTTGATGGGTGTAAGATAGATTCTCATAGTAACTGTTTCTTGGCCTTTTGAGATTCTTCTGTGGAGACTACTCTGATTAGATCTGTATCTCATTTTAATTGAATTATTTGGTTTTTTGATATCTAGTTTCCTGAGTGTTTATATATTTTGGAAATATTCTCTCTGTCAGAAGTGAGGTTGGTGAAGATCTCATCCCATTCTGTCAGCTGGCATTCATCCCATTGATGGTACCCTTGGCCTTATAAAAGATTTTCAGTTTCATGAGGTTCCATTTGTTAATTATTGGCCTTTGTATCTGTTCTATTTTTCTATTCAGGAAGTTGTCTCCTGTGCCAATGGATTCAAGACTATTTCTCACTTTCTTTTCTATCAAGTTCAGTGTATCTAGATTTATGTTGAGGTCTTTGATCCACTTGGATTTGAGTTTTGTGCAGGGTGATAGATAAGAATCTATCTGCATTCTTCTCCATGTCAACATTCAGTTATAGCAGCACCATTTGTTGAAGATGCTTTCTTTTTTCCATTGTATTATTTTGGCTTCTTGGTTGAAATTCAATGTCCATAGGTTTGTGGATTTACAAGTGAGTCTTTAATACCATTCCATTGCAAAATACTAGAGCTAACAGACATTATGATTAACATGAACCCAACAGAGCTCCTGAGACCATTTCATCCAAACACAAAAGAAGATGCATCTCAGCATCTCATGGAACACTATTCAAATTGACAACATATTTGGTCACAAAGCAAGTCTTATCAGACACAAATAAATTGAAATACATCCCTGCATCCTATCAGACCACCATGGATTAAAGATGTATTTCATCAACAGCAGAAACAACAGAAAGCCTACAAATTCATGGAAACAAAACAACTCTCTAGTGAATTACGACTGGGTCAAGACAGAGATAAGAAAGAAATTAAAGACTTCCTCAAATTCAATAAAAATGAATGCATAACATATCCACATGTATAGACACATTAAAGCAGTGCTAAAAGGAAAGTTCATAGCACTAAGTCCTGCATAAAGAATTATGAGAGATCTCATACTAGAGACTTAAGAGAACACTTGAAAGCTCTGGAAAAAAACACACCCAAGAAGAGTAGACTGCAGGAAATAAACAAACTGAGGGCATAAATCAATAATATAGAAAAAACTTTTCTAATGAATTTAATTCAGAGGTTAGCACTTTCACAGCATCTATTACAGAAAGAGACTCAAGGATAAAAATCCCAGAGAATCTAAGAATGAAAGGGGGCATATTACAACATAATGAAGACAATAAAATACACACACACAGCTAACATCACTAACACTCAAATCATTCCTTCTAAAATCAGGAACATGACAAGGATGACCATTCTTCCTCCTCCTGTTCAATATAGTACTAGAAGTCTTGACTAGAGGAGTAAGACAAGAGAAGATACAAGAATGGAATGAAGAGGTGAAACTATTTTCATTTGTAAGCAATATGATTCTAGAAAAGAAGTAACTTGTATTTTGCCCAGAAAACTCCAATGGTTGATAAGCACATTTAGCAAAGTAACAGGTTTCAATCTGAGCCTCCAAATCAGTAGCCTACCTAAAAAGAAACACGGCACATACTGTGAATGAAACCAAGAAAACTATGCCATTCAAAATATCCTCATAGTGTAATAAATTAGAATAAATGTCATCAAAAAAGTGAAACTTTTACAAAGAAAGCTGTAAGACAGTGAAAATAAGAAGCTGAAGATGTTACCATAACTTGCAAAGATCTTCTGTGATCATTATTGTAGGGTTATTATGAAACTGGTCATCCTAATAGAAGCAATCTATGTACACCACATGATCTTTAAATTCCAGATGGAAACATAAAAGACCAAAAATAGCAAAACAATTCCAAACCATGGAACAAAAACAAAGCAAAACAAAAAGAACAAAAACCAAAACTGATGGAAGCATCACCATTCTGGATTTCAAGTTACAACACTCGTTGTAGAAATAAATAAAGCATGGCAGTGGCCCCCCCAACAAACATACTGGTTGGTGAGAGAAAACTGATGACCCACAAGTAAGTCCACAGTCCTACAGTCACTTGACTTTTGTAAAAGAGGCCAACAATTCACATTGTAGAAAACAAATGATGCTGGTCATATTGGACAGATGTAGGTGGATGAATGAAATTAGATCCTTATCTCTCACCCTGCACAAAACTCAATTTCCAGTGATCCAGATAACGCAACATAAGGCCTGAAGGGTACAGGTTAATGATTAACTCATTTGCAAAGCTAAATAATTTCTGTGCAGGTCACTGGTACAAACACTATGAACAAGTAATTACCAAAGTTATAAATGGTACCCCATGAAACTAAAAATCTTCTGTGCAACAAAGGACACCATCATTTGATTGACAAGGCAGCATGGAAGAATGATTAAAAGTCTTTACACATTGTACACAGGAGAGAGGGTATGTAGAATATACAAAAAATGCATTATTACTTCAAAAGCTGATCCATGATATTCACATTGAATCTTATCTTTACCCTGGTGTGTAAATACATTAAAAATGGAGCAATTATAATTTTCAGACATTTACTTACTATACATCAAAGGAAATATTTAGCTGTGTCATGGGATTCTAAGAATATTCTATAATTAAGAATAGATTAAATGCTTTAATTTTAATATTCAATTATTAATTTTTTAACTGAATAAGGTGGTTTAAAATGTAGCATGTGTGCCAATGGCAAAATCATTGATGCAAGCAATAGGAAATGAGAAATTAAAATTAAAATTTACATACAAATTCTTGATTTTCTGCACTCATCAAAACTTCTCTCATTTTCCAGTTTACATTCTGTTATTTCTTCTTCTAGTTCTTCTGAAAAATTTATATCCTTTACATAAAAAAATATGAACAACAGTGAGGCAAAATAATACTCTATAAAAATAGAAATAATTTAAAGTTAAGGTTTTATTTTTTATATGTTATTTCAATTAACCACATAGTATAGGTGTATATTTACATCCTCAAGAAAACTTGTAATTGTAGAAAAGTCAACACTTGTACAGGCACTACATATTGGCCAGTTTTGAGTCATACATGCTTTATATGATTTGTCAGGAAACTCATAAACAATATATATGCTTTCATCCACATATGAAGATAATGTGGGAAAATAACACATTAATACTGTAAACTATTCTTGCCTTGCAAGAGTAACTTTAAATAACTCACTCTTTGGGCTGGAGAGATGGCTCAGAGGTTAAGAGCACTTGCTGTTCTTCCAGAGGTCCTTAGTTCAATTCCCAGCAACCACATGATGGTTTATAACCATCTATAATGAAATCTGGTGCCCTCTTCTGGCCTGCAGGGATGCAGGCAGAACTTGTATGCATAATAAATAAATAAATATTAAAAAAACCCTCACTGTTCATTACATCAAACTTGCACTTGGTTTACCACACATTTTTCTGTGAATAGGATAACACACTTCCACTCAGCACTGACAAATTGCTCTTTTATGACTCATTCTGTCACATGGAGTCATTCTGTACTGTACATCCTTTTTTTTTTCCCAATAAAAGTGGGTATTGCTGTCATTGTGGCTGCCCTGGGTCAAGATAATGCTTAAACTCTTCTTTGCCACTTAAACTTGAACCCACTTTGTTACAGTTGTATCAGTTTTTCCTCCTTGACATGTAGGAACTTCTTTTGTTTCCTGTTTTCTTTTCTTTTCTTTTTGCTACACATGAGACATTTATTAATGTTCTATTGTATTTACAGTTTAATATAGCAACCAAAGTGAGCTGGCACTTGGGCAGCAAGCACCTCATTCTACAGTTACAACATCTGTAAAAGCAAGGAGTACAGAATGTGAGGGATCCTCTCAAAAGTTCCACACTAATTCTTGGTTCCTGACCCTCTGGGATTATGGCCACAGTTTTCAGGGTAACGTTTAGTATTTAATCTGAATCTGTCTTTGCCCTTTCCATTTTATATAATGACAAACACCTTTAGAATTCCTTTGTACACAGAACTACAGAATGAAAAGGTAATTTCTGAATATAGACTATGAAAAATTAATGCTTATTTACCAATTGAGAATATTTTTTTGTTAACACTACAATGAACATTGCACAATGGTTTTGCTTCCAGATGTTCACACACAGTACAATTAAACATATTTCTAGATTAATTTGAACAGGAAATATGGATTATATGCAGAAATGCACTCATAACCAAAGTTTTAACATTTGAGAAAACCCCTTTTCAAACAGCCAGCCTTATGCATAGCTTACACTAATCTGTAATTTCAAATCTGCTTTGAGATGGAGAATGAAAAAAGCAAGATTGCCCCCTACTGACTACAGGGACATGACTCATGCTATTTAAAATGACTATAAACAATATATAAGGCGTTATTAATAATACATCACAGACTTGATTGCAAGAGCTTTTTCAAACATTAACCACTAATGATTCGATGATTACAGAATTCTGCATTAACTATTAACATTATACACCTAGGAACAAATAGAGAGAAATGATCTTTTTTTTTTTTTTTAAAGATTTATTTATTTATTATGTATACAGCATGCATGACTGCAGGCCAGAAGAGGGCACCAGATCTCGTTACAGATGGCTGTGAGCCACCATGTGGTCGCTGGGAACTGAACTCAGGACCTCCAGAAGAACAGTCAGCGCTCCCAACCTCTGAGCCATCTCTCCAGGTCCCGAGAGAAATGATCTTTTTCAACAGTACTTTATTTTTTTAAAGCAGGTGACTGTTCCTCCATTCTGGTGGCGATTCACTTCCTGCAGGTTCTCTTTCGCTTCTCGAAGGACTTCATCAGTGCAGAAAGGCCTTTGCCAGAAAACATCTTCAATAAACAAAGAGAACTCTGGTCCTTGGGAGACTTGAGAAAGTTTCTGGCATCTTCCGAACTTTTGCATAATTGATAAATCCTCTGAGAAACAGGAGAAAGCCTAAAACCAAGAACATCCAACAGAGCCAGTACTGGCCATCAAAGTATCCAGGGAAATAGGTGGAAAACCTGACAATAAGGATCTACTTAATTAGAGACCAAATCCTGAGATGGCCCCATACCTTCCCGCAACCGAGGTGGTCAGGCAAAAAGACAAGAAAAACCCAATCCAGTTGGAGAAGAATGCCATGAAAAAAGTTAACATAAAAATCCCATCGTTTCCTATCCTCAGCTGGTCAGTATCATCAAAATCATTCCGACCCACAAAATCTTCATCTCTTCCAGGAACCAATGGGATCGTGGCTTCAGTTTTGGTTCTCTCAGCCTCATCATAACGGGGCAGTGTTGTAGCCACGTTGTAGCCACGTTGTAAGATGGGGGCTTTGGAAACCCAGATTCGTCTTTGTAGTCAAAATATGCTGCACTCTCTGCAGAAATGCTGCTGTGTGGTGGAGGACCATCACCTGCAGTCTGCTGGGGTTCCCCCGGCTCCTCTTCATTCTGCAACTGTTGGTACCCGCTGCCGCAGGCCGGCTCCAGGGCCGCCAGCGCCGCCAATGCAAAGGCCATGGTGCAGCGGGCCTCAGTGAAGGAGACAGAAGAGCGAGCTGAAGGGGTGCTGACTAGGGTCGCCGAGGTACGCGTGTGGAGGGCCGCTGCTAGCGGCTGGGATGCTCTCCTCAGGCAGTGAGCGCTGCCGCCAAGGCTCCGCCCTCCTGTTTTCTTTTAATTACTTTGTGTGATTCTGATAGGTTTTGACTAGGTTTTGAAAGTAAGTAAGTCATTCCAGACATGGTTTCTTTACTGACATAATGCCTGTTCTGACACAGAGAGATTTAGTTTCAGACAATAGACTACAGAGAAATGAAAAGGTTTAAAAGCAAGTAAGATATGCATCTAAGTAATGGGATTTTCAATGACTGCTCTGCCATATGAGAGTGTGTCCTAATTTAAATAGATTATAGATATGGTTTAAAATTCCATTCCTATTCCTTGTAAATAAATTACAATGCACTACAGATGAAGGGAAGCAGAGCACTATGAGTTATAAACAACACAAAAATTGATTTTCTTTTCTGAAGATGTGGTATATTGTTGTTTGTCCAGCCCATAACAGAATCTCTGAGCTCAAATATATCTCTGCTATGGTCTTTCTGGAAGCTTTTCTATAGGTGTGCATTCTGAGACCCAGGTGTCCAGAAATGATGTTCAAACTTTGGGGAAGTCTCATGATTGACTTCTAGAAGTCACTGAAACAAAGAGATTGCACATTGGAAAGGTTAAGGTGATTGAACCTGAATATTAAACATTGAGGCTGTGCTTACATTTACTAATAATTTATTTTGTCCTTGTGAATATTTTTGAAGCATGTATGCCAGTGAGATGGCATTGCTTATGTCGAACCCTATTACCACTACCATCAAGATATAATGGGCATCAGGAAGTCTGTGTGCATTTGAAATGTACTAACACACATTGATCAGAAGAAAGTGGCTTACAAAATTTACCTGGTTGGGATGGGTGTGGTTGAGACTCAGGTTTGGAGATCGGATGTGAATAATCCCTCAGCTGAATGAATTTTGAAATGAGATATTTAATCAATGTTTTGGAATTCAAGCAATATGTGATTATTCAATATAAATATTAAAAGTCATTTACCTCTGGGTGAGGACATTTTTCAGCCCAAACTGAAAGAGAAAGAATGTTGAGTCAGTCTCACGCATAGGGAGAACTACAGAAGTAACTTTATGAAGGCTTTGGATGGCAGTGAGCTCTATTCCCTTCTTTCTAAATAAACACCTATCAGTTTACTGGTTAAGACAGCAGCTGACAGAAATAAACTGGAACATTCCAAAAGCAATCTATAGATTCAATGTAATGTCCATCAAAATCCCAACATAATTAGAGAAATTGAAAAAATAACCACAACAGCATGAAAAGACTTTTTTCTTTTTTTTTTTAATAGTATTTTTATTTTATAATTAACTTAATTTCACATATCTGCCACGGATTCCCCCGTCCTCCCTCCTCCCACCCCCCAGCCCTCTCCCCCAATCGACCCCCACTCCCACCTCCTCCAAGGCAAGGTCTCCCCTGGGGAGTCAGCCCAGCCTGGCAGACTCAGCCAAGGCAGGTCCAGTCCCCTCCTCCCTACACCAAGGCTGAGCAAAGTGTCCAGCATAGGCCCCAGGCTCCAAAAAGTCAACCCATGCACCAAGGACAGGTCCTGGATCCACTGCCTGGGGACCTCCCAAACAGATCAAGCTAATCAACTGTCTCACTTATCCAGAGGGCCTGGTCCAGTTCCATGGGGGCTCCTATGCCATTGGTTCTCAGTTCATGCGCTTCCACTAGTTTGGCTATTTGTCCCTGTGCTTCCTCCAACCATGGTCTCAATATCTCTCGCTCATATAATCCCTCCTCTCTCTTGCCGGTTGGACTCCCCAAGCTCCACCTGGGGCTCGGCCATGGATCTCTGCATCCGTTTCCATCAGACACTGGATGAGGGTTCTATCATGACAGCCAGGGTGGACAGCCAGGGTGTTCGGCCATCTGATCACCAGAGCAGGTCAGCTCAGGCACTCCCTCGACCATTGCCAGTAGTCTACAGTGGAGGTATCTTTGTGGATTTCTGGAGACCTCTCTAGCACTCTGCTTCTTCCTATTCCCCTGGAATCTTCATTCGTCATGGTATCTCCCTCTCTGTTCTCCCACTCTGCTCCTGATCCAGCTGGGACCTCTCTCTTCCCTAAGCTCTCTTTCCCCTGACCCTAGCCCTCCATTACCCCCCTCTCAGTTTGCTCATGTAGATCTCATCTATTTCTCTGTTGTTGGGCGATCACTGTGTCTTTCTTAGGGTCCTCTTTACTAGTTAGCCTCCCT
>CABHPP010133885.1:0-51516 GCA_902168425.1 Peromyscus attwateri
TTTTTTTCTTGTTCACAGGTAATTTCTTCTTACTATTAATTCACAGTCAAATACCTTCTTTTCATTCTATATTTGAAATGTTTTCAGTGCTTTGAAATACTGGAGTATTTCTCATATATCACAAAGATGAATGCATATGATTTTATCAGATTATACTAAAACCTATTTGAAGACTATAGCAGAATAATTTTAAAATTTATACTGAAAATTTTATTTCTTATATTTCTATGTACTTTCAGAAGGCAATTGTGAAATCCAAGTATTTTGTTTTATTGTGAAATTTAAGAACCGAACTACATATCATCAAATGTTTATGCAGCATTCCCAAGTCTCACTACTTTTCATCATTTCTAAGAGTGTACTTTGTTTCTCACATGCAGAAATGTAGGTACATTGATCACACTGTTTCCATGTTGTGAAGCAGCCAGTCTTTTGTTGGTATTCATCCATTTCATAAACCTTAATTGGTATTCACTTGGTAATTACTATACTGACTGTATGCCACTGTGCTAGGTACCTGAGAGATATAACTTTAATTAAACAATTGAAGTCAATAATATCTATCTATCATCAATAATATCAATCTAACATCAATCTATCACTGATGTCTTATAGAAGATAAGCTTCTTCTACCTGGGAGTCTCATCAAATATTTTTATTTATTCTCCAAATTACTCCATCTGTTTGTATGAAAGGAATTCCTAACAAATAATTTTACTTATTTCCAGAATTTGGGATGCAGAATATCACAGTACTTAGAATAGTGTATGGATTAAAAAATGACTAGTAGATTGAAAAACATTCCTTCCGGGGCTGGAGAGATGGCTTAGAGGTTAGGAACACTGGCTGTTCTTCCAGAGGTCCTGAATTCAATTCCCAGCACCCATATGGTGGCTCACAACCATCTGTAATGAGATCTGGCTCCCTCTTCTGGCCTGTAGGGATACATGTAAACAGAACATTGTATACATAATAAATAAATAAATTTTTGAAAAAAAAAAAAAAAGAAAAACATTCCTTCCACTGCCCCTGTGCCTGATTACATAATAGAAACAAGAAACCCCAAGGGATGCTTAAACAAAGACAGTTGTTAACTTCCTAACTGTTAAATAAACACAATTCAGTGCGATTTCAGTTGATAACTGTCATCTGGTTAGTGTTTTGCGTTCTAGATGCATGAACTCAGCCCTACTGATAGGTTTGTTTTACTTTTTCTGAGTGTGAGTGAAGCTAAGGATTTTTAATTTATGAGCCCATGGTTCTATCATGAGAATTCTTTCCCTGATGGGATTCTTAAATGAAGTATCTCTATTGTACAACTAGAAACCATGATACATATTAAGAATATCCCCTAGAGACAAATATAATGTATCTATACAACTTAAAAAAAGTTGTATTACAGCTGAAAAGATGTCTCAGTTGGTTAAGAGTTGGCTGCATGTAAAAGGGAGGACTGGAGTTGGAATCCTTAGCACCCATGCAAATGCAGCTGGGCACAGCAGACCATTGTAATTCTAGAAGTCAATAGATGGAAACAGGGATCCCTGAGCAATCTAGCTTGCTGGATTAGTCAATCCCTGGGCTCTGGGTCTAGTAAGAGACCCTGTCTCAATATAAAAGGTGGAGGCAAATTGAGGAAGACATGTGTAAACTTCTGGCTGCCAAACATACACACAATGCACACATGTACAAGCCCATCCACACCCATATATGCCCACACATGTACCAGAACAATGTGAACATGCATACACATCCATTCACAATACACATGCATACATATGACACATAAAACATGCTTTGTAGGTAGAGTTTGGCCTGCAATGCTTTCTTTTTATCACGGCAGTCTGAGCACTGATGGAGACAGACTAGTTAGATTCATCATTAAAATTCTAGGATGCCTAAAATTTCTCTGACTTTGCCTCGATGACCATTTTTAGTAATGTCTGGCAAGCCAAAACAAAACGGCAAATGAAACTAAAAGTCTATTACTGAAAAACATAAAACTCAGGAAAAAGAAGAAAAGAAACCAGGTAGTCACTAAATATAATTTATTCCTTTAATTAAATGCTATATTTGCAAATTGGGAACATTGTTACATTGTTGTTTAATTTTTTTCTTGCTTTCTAGAGTAGTATCCAATTACAAAGATTCAATTTCAAAGTCTGTGAAGAGACTAAAGAGACATATTTTGGTATTAAATGTATGAAAATTGTTTACAGTGATGTAATCTAAAACTAAAAGAACAATAAAGCATTTAAAAAGAAGTTGTGATTGTTCTCTGTATTCACTCTGAGCTTCAAAAGAAATGTTTATTATAGATAATTTAGGATGGGTAAATATTTCAGTAAATAAAATTATTGGTTATCAGTAATGCATGGAGATGATATATGAGCTTTCCCTGACTATTTTAATTCCATAAGCACAGTTAGTCTTAGAAAGGGGTTTATGCCAGAAAACTGTCTGGTTCAAGTCTCTGAACTTACACTCAGCTCAGAAGTTTCCACAGCCTGGGTAATGCAGGCTCTTAAGATACAGAAGATATGATCTACTCTCTCTTGCTTGCAAGGTATCCTGCAAGGTGTAGGTATCTCTGGCTCCTGATGGCCGTTTCTTAGAATTGAATATTGCACTGACTCTTCCACTGCTCCAGGTTGTCAGTTCTTTAAGTTTAATTAGCTGTTATCTGTGAAATAGTATGGATCTCTTTTAATATGCATGGATGTTTTTCTCCGTGTGTTTAATATTTGCATAACATTCATATTGAAAATATATCCTCTTTTGAATTAATGAGTATTACTGGGGGTTTAAATTGTCTTAAATTCATGTTATAACAAATAATTCTGCTATTGATAATATAGAAAAATCACTAATTAGTATGATTATCGAGGATACCAATAATATTTTTCAAAGCATAAACCCTCAAATTTTGAGTTTGTTAAAAAATGGTCTTTGGAATATGTGATCTTGTGCTGCCCTGTCTTGGATTGATGTTCCTGTGGTAGACTTAAATGCTGTGAAAACAACCTACTTGCACTGCAAAAACTCTGTTCTTGCTCACACAGTCTCCCGGGGCTGCCTCTGGTCAATGGTTCTCCCATATGGCTTTGATCTAAGAAACAAACTCAAGATCCAGGCTCCTTCACAGAGTTCCCACCATCCCAGAGTCTATGGAAGCATTTTTTTTTAAAGTAGACTAATTCACATCTGCACCTAAACAAGGTACTTCTCATCAGACCACACTGTAACTCCTAACTAAATTTATTTAGATCTATGCATTGTTGTGACTACATGTGTCTTCTTGTGGGTCTATGCCCATGTATGTGTTTGCATGTGTGCTAGGAGTGGTAATGATGGCAAGCAAAGTCTTTCTCTGTGCTCAGGAGGAATAGGAAATGTTTTGGTGAGTACGTGGAATGGTTCCTGTCCCAGGATCATTTTTTTTAACTTTACTGAGATGTTTACAGATGCCAAGGCAGTGTTAATTCATACCTGCTCCCAGCGTTATTAGTCAGAGTACCTTGTCTGGTATTGTGTCTTGGTTTACATAATAAATCCTATGGTCTCTTAGGTTAAAAGCATTGGCTGCTGGTTGCTCTTCCAGAGGTCCTGAGTTCAATTCCCAGCAACCACATGGTGGCTCACAACCATCTGTAATGAGATCTGGTGTCCTCTTCTGGCCTGCAGACATATGTGTAGGTAGAACACTGTATACATAATAAAACTTAAAAAAAAAAAAAAAAAAACAGATGAAAAGAAAAAAAAATCCTATGGTCTCTGTAACTATGACTCCGGACCACCCTCAGGTCCACTAAAGTTTCCTCTTGCTGGACTCAGGTGCCCTCCCACTTCCTAACCCTCCTTTGATATCTGCATGACACCCCTTTGGCCAGATGGGTTTATCTGACATAGAGGACAAAACTGTCCCTAGAATGCAGGGCGCAGCATTAAATGCTTCTTTCTTCAGAGGAGGAACTGAAGGAAGATAGGTTTTAATTCAATATGAAAGGGACTTTTTTACAATTGATACCCCTCAAAACACTGGAACAGGCTCCTTTATAAAACAGTAATGTTCCCTTCTCTGTTCATATGCAGGTGGGATTGGAAGGTTGAAACATGTATGTTTCAAATCTCTCTTAGTCCTATAATTCTATGAGTTTTAAATGTCTTGGGCCACACTTGAAATGAGACCAACTGGGCCTTTTCTGGGGCCCACCCATTACTGGGAAATGCACTTATTAGTGACAGCTGCTATGTGACTGGTTCTTCAGATGAAGGGCTCAACCACAACTTTCTAAAATAGCTTAATGCTGGGGATATTTTCCGTGTTTCAAAAAGTGGAATTTCCTCTCTTTGCCTTAGGGAATTGCTGCTGAAGAATTTAATACTTTGTCTTTTCAACTGAGCTGATAAAAGCATGGCTCTTCTTAGAGGCATTATTTTCAAGTGCACTATATACTCTACAATTCTGGTCATGTTTTCTTTAAAAGAAGGAAAGGAACTCTGATTAGTTGCACTCCGAAGATGCAGTGATTGATTCTAGCACCGTTCTCTCTCCTCTTTGCATCCTCAAGGGCTTACCTTGCCTCTCATACCCTGTAAAATATTAAGAAGGAAGGAGAGATGCAGAAATTTGAGGAGAGGGAGAGGAGAGGAGAGGAGAGGAGAGGGGAGAGAGAGAGAGAGAGAGAGAGAGAGAGAGAGAGAGAGAGAGAGAGTATTTTAGAGGGTAAGTGATATAACTTTACTTTCAAATTATGCTTTGGTAGACTTGTTTAATGACATAACAGTTAAAAAATATGATAGCAAAAATGTATATTGTGAGTCATATTAGGTAAGAATAGTATAATTTCCAAAAATAAACTATCATCAGCGACAATGGGAAAGTGAATAGGTAATATATCTAGGGTTGCTGTTTTCACTGCTCAGAAGCAAAAGTTATTGAGTTATTTAAAGAGCATATTTATGACTTTGAAAATTAGTAGGCTAATATATTTAATTTGTTCTCTTTTTATAGTTTTCTTCCACTTCCATTTCTTTTTCTCCAGAAGCACACACCAGAGCAAATGTCACAGACCTCAGCTTCCTGTGTGGCTCTTAATTAAATCATGGAGTGCAGGCTCCAGCTGCAAGGGCACACCAACTGTGTCATCCTCTCTTGTCCCTCTTCCTCTCACCTCCTCTCTCTACCACTCTCTTCCCCCTTTCAGCTGCTCACCACCTAGCAGACTTTACTTCCTGACTTTGAAGGGCACTGATGTGCAGTCTGTCATTGGCCTTGTTTCTGGTGAGGAAGCCACTGAAGCTGTTGCAGCGGTTCTTGTGTGGCACCATGCCTTCCTCTGTGCCTGTATTTAAGGCTTTCTCACTAGTTGTAAACACTTGGAATACAACAGACCTGTGTGTGGTTTCCTTCATGCTCACTGTGTTTCAGGTTTGTTGAATTTGGGAGATGTATGGTTTTCATCCAACTTAATTTCTCTTTTATCTCCTTTTTAAATTTTTCTTAGTGTGTGAATGTTTTGCCTGCATGTATATATGTGCACCATGTGTATGCACTGCCCAAGGAAGCCAGAAGAAGGCACCAGATGCCCTGGAACTGGAGTTTCCCGGCTCTTCTCCAAGACCAATAAGTCATCTCTCCAGCCCCACCTCCACCCCTGTCTCCATTAAAAACTTCAATCCCAGCACTCGGGAGGCAGAGCCAGGGGGATCTCTGTGGGTTCGAGGCCAGCCTGGGCTACCAAGTGAGCTCCAGGAAAAGCGCAAAGCTACACAGAGAAACCCTGTCTCGAAAAACCAAAAAAAAAAAAATCAATTAAAAATAAATAGAACTACTTGAAGTTATTAAACAGCTCTCTTCTGCTTCATTTTGCAGAGTTGCTATTGTTATGATTTCAAAACCACTAATACAGTTTTTCCATAAGGTCTAACCTGCCATCAGCACCATACAGTATAATTCTTATTTTTAACATTGTAGTTTTCATCTCAAAAGTTTTGATTTGAGTCCTTTAAAATCCTCCTTCTATTTTTAAATGCATAGAGTTGAGTTAGAGTAATTTTTTAATGTGCTCACCTCTCTATGTCTATTAGTTTGGACTGACTACTTTATGTCATGGTAATTTTATATTGAGAGCTACATGTATTTTATTCCCATGGGCTTTCTTCTAGGAAATGGTTACTGGGAAATAGTTTGAACCTTTGAGACATGCTTTTAAGATCAGCTAAGGGAGACCAACCAAGTGCTTACTCTAGGGTTTGCCAATCCCTGACCTGAGTTGAAGTGTTTTTGTGATCATTGAGCAGAACTCATGTGGTTCTCATTTCAGGCAAGGGCATCACCAGTACCTGCCTGTGCATGAGCTTAATTCTCTTCAGGGTTCTTTCCCTAGTTTTGCATAATTTTCTCATATGGAGTCACTGATCTAGACTTAGCTAAATATTTGGAAGGAACCCTATGCTGATTTCTGGAATTCCTTTGTCTGTACATAAAGCTTCTTTGCAATGTATTATCTCCTGTAAACACTTCTGTAGTCTCCTCAGGCTCCGCTCCATCTCTTTAAATCAGAGAGTGAGTATCCACTCTTGCTTTGGGTTCTCTTCTATGCCACACAACATGGAAAATGCATCATCTTATACACTAAAATGAAGTAGACCAGGGCAATTCCACACCTCTTACAGAAGGAAGTCATAGTAGGATCACACACCTCATCATTTTGGTTTCTTTATCCAATATTCTTTTCCTTTATTTCTCAGATTCAAAAATATCCTTGGGAATGGTTGCTTGATATATTTTCTCAATTTATTTCTTGTTTCATATTAGCAGGCAAACATAAATCCACTGCATCTTTTTATTCCACTATTTCTTTCTTCTAAATTATTATTTATGTGTATGTGTGTGTGCCAGTGTGTGGATATGTGAATATATGAAGAGGACATTGGATCCCCTGGAGGTGGAGTTAAGGTGGTTGTGAATCATCCAAGATGGATGGTGTGAACCAAACTTGGGTCCTATAGAAGATCAATATGTCTCTTTATCACCGAAATATCTTTTAAATTATGAAAGCAGAATTTCTTATCTTGACCCTTTTCTTCTCTTCCCAACTACCCACTCAACATTCAGACTTGAATGTCTAACAGACATTGCAAATGCAACAGGCACACAAATGAATTCTTTATTCCTTGCAAAAACACTGCTTTTGATTTCTCCTCTCTGCTCTAGTTATTTCAGCCAAGAAATTTACAGTCATTCTCTTTCATTTCTCTCCCACCTCACAGACTATGCATCACCAAACACTCAACTCCACCTTCCAGTGTATCCCAAACTCACTACTACTGCTGTGTTCCAGGGTGAAAGCATATTGTAGCAATAGTCCAGAGCAGGACCTGGCAGGGATGAAAGAAGGCACACACAATGTGATAAATTAGGAGGGAATTTAAGGAGATTATTTTAAAAGGCAAAGATAAGGGTAAGGAAACGAAAAATAGAAGTTAATCTATAATCCAGAACTAGTAATGATGGGAAGTGATTTCTATCCTAAAACATGATAGGGCAAAGGGAGGAAGAACAAAAGCTCAGGGAAGTAAACAGCTAGCTGTGGCCTTTGGTAGAGAGATGCAGCCAGATATTCCCCAACATGGCTGCTGGGAAGCTGGAGAGTGAAGTCCACTGACCTCACCTCTCAGTTTAGTTTCATGCTGACTTCTCTGTGAGCTGAGCACAGCTGAAAGCTCTCCAGCACAAAACAGAACAGACAGCTTCTAGAGACCCATTCAAGTCTGGTAGAGGGTGAGGCTGCAAAAGATAAGAGATGATGCTGAGCCCCGTCCCCAGTGGTCTCCTCATTCTATTCAAGCCCTCCACAGACTGTCCCCTGTATCCAGAGAAACTCATTGAAAATATGAATCTATTTATGTCACTCCAGGACTTAAAATGCTGAAATGGCTTTTCCTGACACTTAGAATAAATAAAATTTAAAATCGTTATTGAGATCTAGAGATTTTCCATGAGCTCATCCTTGGCGACTTTTCCAGAGCAATCTCTAATTGCTCTCCCCATCGTTTATTCTGCTGTGGCTGTGATGGCCTTGCTTGCTTGCAGTTCTCCACATTCCCTCCCACTTTGCCCTTGCTGTTCTCTACTGGAAGTTCTTCCACATTTGCTCAGTTTCATCTTTGAGACGTCTCCTCAGATTGGCTCATTTACTGTGCTGGTTGGTTTTACTTCAAATAGACACAAGTAGAGTGGAATAGCTCAACTGAGTAGATGCCCTCACTACTGGTGGGCAAGCCTGGTGCATTTTCTTGATTAATAATAGATGCGGGAGGGCCATGCTGGGTTCATGGGCTCATGGTCCTGGTTTGTATAAGAAAGCAGGCTGAGCAAGCCATGAGGAGCAAGTCAGCAAGCAGCGCCCCTTCATGGCTTCTGCATTAACTCCCGCCTCCAGGTTTCTAACTTGAAATCTTTCCCTGGCTTCCCTTGGTGATGGGGTCGACCTGACAGTTGTAAAATGCAATAGACCCTTTCCTCCTCAGGCTGCGTTTGGACATGGTGTTTTATCACAGTAATAGAAACCTAAGACATCTACAAGTTGTGGTGTTATTATTGGGAAGAGTGTCTAAATGAGGGATTGTTAAGAGAATGTTGGGCTGTGGGCAAGTCTGTAGGGGACTTCCTTTGTATTTACTGGCGAGGGAAGACCTAACCCCCTGGGTTTGGGCCCTAAACTTTACAAAGTGGAGAAGGTGGCCTGAGTAGCATCATGCATACATTCATTTTTCTCTGATCTTGACTGTGCATGTGATCATGTCATGTCGACTTTCTGCTGTGATAGACTGTAATCTGGCATTGTGAGCTAAAATAAACCTTTTATCCTCTAAGTTACTTGTCAGGGTGTTTAACCACAGCAATGGAAGTGAAACTTGGACAGTAGGATTGGTTCCTTCGGAGAGCCATAGGGAGGCTATCTGCTTCCCCTCTGCCCTCTCTTAAGGTGGTTTTCTGGAAACCTTTGGTTTTCCTTGGTGCATCTTTAATGTTCCATCCCATTCAAGGTGTGTGCCTCTGCCTTCAAATCTCTTTTTGTTGTAAGAAGGCAGCCATATTCAATCAGGGAATCTACATCTATGTAAATCCATCTTGAATTAACTATCTCTAAAATGACTGTTTTAAGTGATGTTACATTTAGAGGTATTGGGGTCAGAATATCAACATGTGAATTTGAGGAACCAAAATTCAACCCATAAAAGTTTGTGATATTGTCATAAGACTCAAATAGATGAGAATTTAGAAGAAAAATCAATATTTCAAAATGTTTTAAATATTTCTTTTGAAGTAACTAAGTATTTTCTGAAAACTTACAACAAAATAATTTGTATATCTTCTTTATTCATACACTTCAATTAACATTTTATTATATTTACAACTATTGTATCCCTACTTTTCTCTTGCCCTCCTTATCCTTCCCTCCTGGTTCCCTGTCTCGGTCCTCTCACCTCACCCTGTTACCATCATTCCTTTGTAGCTATATGAGAATATGCTGTACTCATACTATTCAGACCTAAATTCAGGAATTCTACACTGTATACATTTCCAAACTAAGGTGTAAAAGCTTGACAGACATGCTGTGGTTACAATGAGTAAATCAATGCCGACACATAACTTTTAGTCAACAAAACCCATCCCATTTTTTTCCTAGTGCCTCAGCAATGTCTCTTTGTGGGGCGGAGTGAGGCGGTTGGGAGGAGCTGAATTCAGAGTCACAGGTTACCTTCATTTGTCACGTGTCTTTGGCCTCTTGGAGTCTACAACTTTCTTCACCTTTTGGGACCCTGACAGTTTCATTCAGTTGGTCTTTTTGATTTATCCGTGTGTCCTGCCTCACACTAAGCATTCCTAAGATGACTCTGTGCTCCTCTTAGGGACTCCATATCAACTGCCAATGATGCTCATCTGTCTCATTGCTGGGGATGTACAGGTAGGTGTCAGATCTCTCCACTCTAATGTCCCTGTAGTTCCCATGGTAACTGAAAAGTATTTTGGAGAGAGAACATCTGAAACTATGTTGATAACTTAGACTTCAACAAACATCCATCCCTCCACCTATGCATCTGTTACTGTGACCACCTTGACTGTGGTCCCAAGTGGCAACTTTCTTATTTCCATTACTTTATCTACCTTCATACTTGGCAGCTTAATTTAGGACAAAACTCATGTCTTATCTCTCCATTCTTTAAATACCATAGTGAACTTGATAATTCCTATTTTCTTTAAGAAATTTAGTCTTTTCCATAATTATTTATTTTGCTATCTAAATTTCCCAAGTTTCTCCAATGGCTGATTCTTGATGCCCCCCCATTTTCTTCTTACATGCTTCTCTTATTTTTTGAAGAGTTCCTTGTTTTTTGGCATGCATGACTGTGCACGTGCACACACACACACACACACACACACACACACACACACACACACACACACACTTTATGGACTTGTCTTACACTTTTCTTATTTGTACAAGGGAAGGAATTGTCCCACAATTTTGTCATTTTTGAAGCTATTACTTCCTTTTAATGGAAGATTTTTAGAATCCACAATATGGACATTTCTATGCTCATTGCTTCCTGGGTTTCTCAGGGTCCTTTTAAGAACAAAGTAAAATAAAATAAAATAAAATAAAATAAAATAAAATATTTATTTATATACATATTTACACATAGCAGAGACACGCATTTTTATGTTCATTTATATTTCTTTCATATTTGCAGTTCCCTTCTCCAATATTGAGAATTCCTGTCTTATTGTCCTTCACAGATCTCCTTATTGGCCTAGCATCTGAGTTTGTGACAATGTGGGACACCTCTTATGCCCTGACCCTTTTAGCACCTGCCTGGACTCCACGTTTGAGCTGACTTGAAATTAATGAAATGCTACAGAAAGACAAAGAATGAACAGAAACAAATAAATATCATTGGATCACTTGAGAACTATTTTATTCAAATTCATTTTCTAGCCTTCCATTGTCTCATCTATGTTTCTGATTTAGTATTTCTAGGCAGGCAGTGGATCAAAATTCACTTCCCACTACTGACCAATGAGCATGTTAATATGTAAGGCCTTGCAGGGCATATGTGGAGTGAACCAATCACTGTTGAGTAGGGAAGATCATGTGTATGTGATTGATTTGGCAAATAATCTGGGCTCGTTCTAATAAAAAAAATCTCATTTCCTCCTTCTTGGACCTGTTCCACTCCTTCCATGTGATATGCTACATCTTCTGAGAAACTTTCTCAATGAATTCATCTGCCTGCTTCCACTGTAAAAGATTTTATGTTGGCTACCCTCATTTCATTGTTACTTTATAGCTTTCGGGTATTTACTTTAGTCAACTTTCTGATACTATAACAGCTTAAAAAAGATGATCAGCTTAAAAAAAAGAAAGGTAATTTTTGATTCATTGTTTTAGAAGATCTACTTTGTGATCAGGATTTAACCCCTTTGGGTCTATGGTAGCATATTATGGTAGGATGCATAGTAGAGTGAAAACTACTTAGCTGGTGGCCAGAGAGGAAAAGGGAGAGGCTGAAGATCCACAATGCTCTTTATGGACACGATCTCAATGGTTGAAAGACCTTCCACTAGGCATTCTACCTCCTAGTCTCCACCATTCCCAACAGTGCCAGCACAGGGAAAAGCCTCCAATGTGCACCATTGGAGGAACTATCTAATGACAAATGTCGTACTTGGTGACCATTGCCTTTTAAAACACCTATCGCATTTAGAGGTTCTTTTGGTCCTTCAGATTTTCTTCTTGAGTAAGATCTCTTCTCAGATAAACTCAGAGCTTAGATGGACTTAAGACTTCACAAAGCTCGCTTCCAGTTTGGCTCTGCCAGTTGTAGGACAATAGATTCATTCTCATCTCAGCTCTCAGAGCTAAGGCAGAAGGAACAGCTTCTATGTATTTCCACTCCAGGGCCTTTGGGAGTGATCACATGATAGTGGTGACATTTCTTAAAGTCCTTGCCAGGATCTCATCATGGAACTCTGAGATGCTTCCAGCTCAACTTCTAGTAACAGAACACATGCAGCTCTGGTCTGTTGGTACTCAAACAGCAAAGGATGCTTCTAGGCTAGCAGTCTTCTTCTTTCTTGACCTGGGTGATAACTCCCTGCTGTTCCCATACATAAGGCTACCAAGCATTCGTGATTCATGTAGTTTTCACTATGTGCATTGTACTTGAGTAAAGAGCAATTATCATATCTGTCTGAGAAGATAAGATACACTCAGAAAAGCACTTGGTATGAATAAAAGTACTTTGATTGTATCCATGTTCAGAGATTTGATTCTCTTTTAGATTTTTCTGAAGTAGAGAGTAAAATAACATATAATAAACACATAAAATTCATTCCTCGAGATTTTCAGAAAATTTTCTATTTTTATACATAGAAAACATTTTTATGGTGTCAGTGTGCATGAAGTGAGCACCTTTGGAATTTTTTGATGATATCCTCTTCAAGTTTCTCAATGTCTGGCATCCCATTTTCAGGTTCAAATCTGTGTTCAGTATCTATAATATATTGGATGCTTATATTAATTTTAATTCACACAGTATTGCAAATTGAGTACCATTATCCCCACTGTACAGTGGAGTATTTGTTATCTACCACAAGATTTAGTGACTTAACCATAGATATTTAATACTACATAGTTAAAAACTGATAAGAGATGATGATATGAAAGCTTTTTCTGGAAATTGAAAATTCATTGTGTATGTTGGGTATAGTGTCAGCAGAAACTTCTGAGTGGTGTGCCATGGATGGAGAGAAGAGGAGGAGAAGGAGGAGGAGGAGGAGGAAGAGGAGGAGGAGGAAATGATAAAATGTAATACCTAAATCTAACTCACTGAATCTTCAGTTAAACAGGTAACAGTAATTCAGAAATATATATATATATATATATATATATATATATATATATATATATATATATATATATATGGAGAGAGGACAATGAAGTGTGAATCTCCAGTGAGACAGACCATTGGAGACATTCAGGACAAAGCAGGTAAAGTGCAAAAGACAGACCTAGTTTAGAGATCACTCTGGCCAAAGAAATATCCTTTTTTTGAAAAATAGCTGAAGCACTGGCCTGAATCTCAGTGCAAACTGATGCCTTTTATTGGCACTTACCTCAAATGAAGATGGCTGACAGCACATTTGTCTTCTGATGTTAATATGGTAGAGCTGTTTGTCCTCACTTAGTAGACTGTAAGCTTCGGGAAAGTAGAGAATGTGCTACAAAGGAATAAAGGTGCATGGAACTCTGAGTATAGTCCCAAGCTTACCTCTTCCATATATTAAAATAAAGGGAAGGTAGAAATTACTTGTGTATCTTCCAAGGCACTGGCATCTTTTTCTTCTGTAAATAGATAATTTTTACCTTTACTGATATATAGCTTCAGTTAAAATAGTATACCATGAGGGATTTTTCATAAGCATGTGTTCAATATGCTTATCTTGCTAAGAGTCCAAGAACCAGCAATCCTACACATACAGCACCACACATTTAGCTCCACAACTGACCAACACTATAGCCTTTCAGCTGTGCCTTTCTTATCATCCTCTTCAATTTTATTCACTCTTTCATCCTAGTAAATTCTGTAATCACATCATCCCACAGTCTCTTGACATTCTGCAGCCCTTTCATTCATGGCCACAGCAATAACCAATTCTGTGTGAACATGGTCCTGCTTTGGACCTAGACCTGGATGGAAAACAAGACAGTAAGTGCTATTCTAATGCAACACTGTTCCTAAGCAACACCAGTGTACTTCTATCCTAGTAGCTCTTTCTTCTAAGCTTTCTGTCATTATCTTCCTTCTCTGAGGGGCATTTGGGGTGAAAAGACCCTTTCTCCAAAAAAGCCAAGATTTGGACCACCTTCCTGGTTCAGATTTTTAAAGTCTCAATCTGGTCCTGTGCTTGGATCTGCCTCTTCCGTCTGGACTCACACTCTGTTCTCACCAGATACCCTGAACAGCCTTGCAAACTCATCAACAGCATTCTCCATGGAGGTGATCTTTATCTAGCCCTCAATGAGGCCAGGGTTGTCAGTGTTTCTCTGCAATATTTTCCTTACAAATACTTTTTAAAGATTACCTGCTGGATATATACCCTGCAAGTGTTTTGCTACTGAGGGATAAGAATGGCAGCACATTGTCCAATCCTCATTCTGTCCTCCATAATCAAAGCTGGTGGCACAAACGCAGGGGCTGTCTGTTTCTCCACTCATGAGAAACCCTTCACAGACAGACTGTAACCAGCTTGGGTGGTATTGACTTAACACTGCCTCTCTGTCCTGCCTTTGCTTTTGAATTTTAGCTTGTTACTTTGCTCATGTGTACCATGTCTCTAAATATGTTACTAAAGGCCTTGGGTGTTGGTTTTTATTCAACTTTTATGTAGGTTACTCTTTTGTTAGTTTGAATAATTTTTCATGCAGAGAAATACACTTATATGTTCAAAAGGCACTGACAAATTAAATGCCTCTACCAAGATGCAGACTCTGTGTCCTGAAGAAACAGATGGCTGTTAAGAATGTGTAGGGCTCTTGCAGAAGACCTGAGTTCAGTTCCCAGAACTCCAGTCAGGCGTCTCACAGCCGTCTGTGTCTCCAGATCCAGATGACTCAACTCCATCTTCTGTCCTCGAAGGAGACTCACATGCACATGTGGGTGAACACACACACACACACACACACACACACACACACACACACACACACACAAATAACATTTTAAAAAGATACACATTTCGAATGAAAAATAGAGGCAATGAATTTGAAGGAGAGCAATGAGAAGTATGTGGGAGCTTTTAGGTTGAGGAAAGAGAAGGGGGAAATGATGTAATCATAATCTCAAAAATAAAAGAAATTTTTGTGAAAAGATCTCATTTAGTTTCTATTACCTTCAACCAATAAATCCCCACACCACCTTTATTTCTATCTCAATATCTTGAACCTTCAATAATTTTAATCAAATTCATACATGCTGTGT
The DNA here is from genome assembly GCA_902168425.1 of Peromyscus attwateri. Taxonomy (NCBI): domain Eukaryota; kingdom Metazoa; phylum Chordata; class Mammalia; order Rodentia; family Cricetidae; genus Peromyscus; species Peromyscus attwateri. Next base: position 15,055 of record CABHPP010133885.1, read on the forward strand.
ATGCTGTTTGTCATTTTGTGTCTGACTTCTTTGAGTCACAGTTTTGAGATTTATCAACATTACTGGTTCCATCAGTAGTTATTTCTATTTACTGAACACACTTCTTTGCTTACCCATTCTCCCACTGGTGGATCTTATGGGTACCTTCCAGTTTAGGACTACTATATTGGAGTTTTTATAAATATTCTTGTAGAAAATTCTTTTTGATCTTTGTTGGAGCTCTGTAAATAGAGTGATTGATGGGCCACAGATAGTTCCTATTTAACTTTTTAATCCATTTGCCAGAGTTTTCCAGAGAAATTGAGTATTCCTTCCAGCAGCGTATGGGAACCCAGGTTTTCTATATTCTCACTAATGTTTGATGTCATCTGTCTTTAATTATTCCCTTTGGAACAGGTGTGTAGAATGTGATTCTAACAGGTATAATTTTCATTTGCACTTCTCTGATGATGGCAGGAACATTTTAGATGCATTTTAGCCTTTGTGTGTATCCTCTGGCACCGTCTCTGCCCTTTTTACTTTTGCTCTTCTCCTCTGGGATTTCTTTGTGGGAGGTCCTTTGTATATTCTGGACATAGGTACTCTCTGGGGTCTACGCACATTCCTTTCTATCCTTGGTCTATTTGCTGCCTGTGTTGTCTATCTCTTGATGGATTGAGGTTTTTGTATTTTCATAGTGTCTAATACTCTTTTTCTGTTCATTCTTTTGTTTATTTGCTGGCTGGCCGGTTGGGTTTAAGAAAGAGTCTCATATAGCCCAAGCTGGTCTGAAATTCATGACCTTGAACCTTCCTTCAATCTTCCTTAGTCCACCTACCAAGTGGTGTGTGCTAACATACCCAGGCATGTGTTGTTCTTCACGCTAAGAAACATTTGCCTAGTCAAATGCAAAATATGTATTTGCCTACATTTCCCTATAGTAAAATTTCAAAATATAGATTTTTTATGTTTAGATAAGCATAACAAAAACAAAATCCTTACAAAGGAGTAAAAACAAAATTCCCTCACATTACAAATGAATCCAGACACAGAGAAATTAACTTTTAAAATAATTTTTGGTTAAGATGTGATGTGGGACTTGTGTTTTATCCTATCTATAAGATTTATGCAGCTGAGCACCATTTATTAAAACAAATTACTAAAATTTATCTTCTATCCTTGTTGGCAGTCTTACGAAGAGACAACTTACTGTATGTGCATGATTCTATTTTGAATTTACTTCTGTTACACCAGTGTATTAGCCCACCCACTGTCTTGATTACTACAGATCTGGAATAAGTCTGAAATTAAGCTAGATGTATAATTCATCTTTCTCATCTTTTTCAAGTTTGGGTTATTCTAGCATATTTGCATTTCCATATACATCCTAAAATTGGCTAGTCAATTTTCTTTAATTAAAAAAATACTACTTGGATTCTGATTGGATTTTTTATTTAAAATCAGGAATGAATTCCAAGGCTAGAAGTGACAGTGCAGGCTTATAACCCTCACTCGGGGGCTAACACAATAGCATTACAAGGTTGAGGCAGGTGTGAGCTGCAGAGAGAGCCCTTGTCTCAAAACAGCAAAACAAACAGAACAGAAAATGTTGAATTCTGTCAGACTTTTTTTTTTTTTCATCTGAAAATAGTCGGAGTAATCTCATCTTGTAAACCCAGCAATCACACTGACTATTTTACTGAGGTTATTGTTTCGGGTACCGACATTGAAGCCGGTACCCGAAACAGCTGGCACAGCTTACCCACCATGGCGGCTGTATCCCCATGCTCTTTTCACTTTCGCCTTGAGACTGCGGCTCTCCGTAGGTCCTGGCTTGAACTCCTTCCCTTGCCCAGGCTGGCCTTGAGCTTGGGTTTGTTTTCTCCTCAGCCTCCCAAACTGGTGTTAACAGTGCTGTGCCAGCAGGCCCGGTTTTGATTTTGAAATCTCAGGCCAATGATTGGTTTCTGAGATAACCTCCTGTAACCATGGTTGTGGTAGATTGAATGTAATTGGCCCCCATAATCTCATAGGGAGTGGCACTATTAGGAGATGTGGCCTTGTTGCAGGAATGTGTCATTGTGGCTTTGAGGTTTCCTATGCTCGGATACCATCCAGTGTCTTAGTCGACTTTCTGTTGCCTGCAAGACGTAGGACTCCCAGCTACTACTGAAGCACCATATCGGCCTGCACATCACCATGCTCCCTGCCATGACGCTGAAACTGCAAATGAGCCACCCCAATTAAATGTTTTCCTTATAAGAGTTGCCGTGATAATGGTGTCTCTTCACCGCAATAGAAACATTAAGACAATGGTGGATTATGATTTTGTATGTTTCTGGATTCAATCAACTTGTTGATAATTTGTTTACAAATATTCCTAATAGTCCTATATTATTTCGTATAAAGCTTTTGATAAGTTTGCTATTACGGTTATACTAGAATCATTAAAAGTAGTTAGAAAGTAAGCCTTATTCTGTTTCTTTTTCTTTTTCTTTTTTTTTTTTTGAGACTGTGTTACAGGGGTATTATTTCTTAGAAAAAGGTTTTGTCAAGTTCACTAACCAAATGGTTTATATGAGGATGTTTTTGGTGTGAAATGAATACAATTTGTTGTCTAGTAGATATAGTTAATTTTGGTAATTTGAAGTTTTTAGAAAAATGTTTCTGTTTTATCTAATTTGAGATTGGTTTCTTAGTTTTGCTGTTTTGTTTCAGGTTTGACTTAGAACCCCCTGTGTAGCCACAGATGATCTTGAATTTCTCATCCTCCTGCCTCTGTCTCCTAAATGCTGAGATCGCAAGCCTGCACCATCATGGAATCCAGGGCTTCACACACACTGGGCAAACACGCTATCAATTGGGATATAACCTTAGTCCTACCATTGCAGACTTCATTAGTGTAATGTTTATTGTTTTACTGGTTGATTTGTGTCTCCTATTTCTTTCTTCATTTCTTAAGGTAGAAATTCATACAATTCCACATCATTCTTTTTTTCTAAATATAAACATTTAAATATTACATATATTTATGAGGTTATATATATATAATTGTTTGTGCCGTGTCTTACAAATCTTGATAGGATTTCATTATTCCACTCAAACCACTTATTCCAATTATATCTTATTTTATATTATATTTAGAAGCATGCGATCAATGTCCAAATAGTTGAAGTTTTCTAAAAATGTTGATGCTCCTGATATATAATTGATTTCCATTCTTGTCAAAAAGCATGCACTTTATTATTTTAATTCTTTCTGTTTGTTAAGAATAATTTGATGGCCTAGCGCATGATCTAGTTTGATGAGTTTTTCACTGAAAGAATCAGGTACATCTTTGGTTTGGGGGTAGAGTGTTACACGGATGTCTATAGAACTGGGACCACTCAGAGTGCTCAGGTTGTTTAGATCCTTGTGCATTTTATCTCTGTTTCTTTATCAGTTAATAGAGCAGATTGTTAAAGTCCCTGACAGCGAGTGTTGGGTTATACCAGTTACTCTGTCACAGTTAGAAAAAAGAATAGCCACCCTTATTTTAATGATCTTTGAGCCACCTCAGAATATCACCGTAATTTCCCCTGTGAACTGGGGATATCCAACTGCTATATCCAAAGGTTATAGAGTTATGGGGCTATAAAAGGGAGTCAAGAATGTCTGGCTACTGAACTGATAACATTTTACCCATTTTTGTCACGTTTCTCTACTTAAAATTGTTAAATTTTGCTAAGCCTCACTGATCTACCTCCATTATCATACTGTACACTCCACATTCATGAGTATGGAATTCTGATCTACTTTCTTGGGATGATTTGCTTATATAATTATTTGGAATTATTCTGCATAGAATATTTGTCACTTCTCTTTACTTACATGTCCAATAACTAATTTATAGTACTCATGAATATATGTAGTATAGTTTGGATTGTAATATGGTAGTACTTATTTTTGTTGCTAAAATTCTCTAGCTTTGACTTTGGAGAAACCAAAATGAGAGAAAAATTAATATCTTCTAAATCCTATTTCTGAAGTACAGGGTCATCCAGGTGAAGGAAGGAGAGCACAGGACTGTGAAGTAACGAGATTATCACTTCCCTTTGGCCTGATGGAAAGAGGACTCTGCTCCAGCATCCTATGTCTTGCTTGCAGTCCTGACTCTGATTCTACCTCTATGTCCCTTCTGTTGAAAATGGCCTCCAAGGTCAATGGAACAAGTCAAAGCAGAAGCCCGCCCGTCCTACCCACCACCACCTTTAAGTGCCCAGCAGTCAGGGGCAGCCTATCTGGGATAGGAAAGCCTCTTCAACTGGGTCACTGAGTCAAACAAAGGGCAGACTTCCAGCTGATGGAGGGACTTCCACAGACCTAAGAGAGCAGTCAGGAGAGTGGGGGGATGGGCTAGACTCAGGTGGTCTGGACTAATACTGAGTTTTTACTCTTTACTGTTTTGGCTCTTTTGGGGACCAGACACTCAGCTCCCAAATAAATCACACATGGAGTTTTATTATTACTTATGAATGCCTGGCCTTAGCTTGGCTTGGTTCTAGCCAGCTTTTCTTAACTTAAAATTATCCTGTCTATATTTGCCTGAAGGTTTTTACCTTTCTGTATCCCTTTAACTTCTTACTCCATGGCTTGCTGTGTAGCTGGCCCCTGATGTCCTTCTCCTTCTCTTACTCCTTGATCTCTCCTCTCAGATTTTTTTCTCATCTTTATTCTCTCTGCCAGCCCTACCTATCCTTTCTCCTGCCATACATCTCTTTATTAGACCATCAGGTGTTTTAGACAGGCAAAGAAACACATCTTTACATCATTAAACAAATGTAACACATCTTAAAATAATATTCCACAATGTTAGGGACAATCTGAAAATGAATCAGCTCTTCCATAAATCAGTTAATAGGTGAAAAAAAAGATTTAAAATCTACATTTAATATTTGTAAAAATATTAAATATTAATTCTGTCTCAATGCTATTTCTCTTCCTCGTAAGACATGTTACTTTGAGGTTCTTGTCGCCACCTCTGGGTCTCTGTGTTTGAATTTAAGGTTTGTATCGGGTGACAGTATGATAGTCTTTTGTAGTTTTATTCTGTTAAGATGTTAGAACAGCTGCAGACATTTTGTGAGAAGAAAGCATTATTAGAGTAATGGCTTAGGCTAATAAAAGTTAACATGCTTTAAATTGAGTTCCTTCCCCCTGCAGTATTCTCATTGCAGGTTCAGGCTCCTGATGGCTTTGCTCTAAGGTTAACATTATGTCATTATGTCGGGGGGTGGGGAGGGCATGTGATTTAAGGTCAAAATACAATTAAGTGGTAATTACAGTTATTTGTTTTAAGATTCCAGATAGCATTTCATATCTGTCATATGACAGTTTATACAAATCCATCAGCAACCTGCTTTCTCTTTGATCACAATTCAGCTCTGGATAAGAATGATAATAAGAAAATAATTATGAGCCGTTGCCTTGGAGTGGTTCACCCAGAGACCTTTGGAGAAAAAAAACCTCTCTGAGTGCAAAATCGAGTCCCTGTTGTTGTTTTGTAGGAAACCCGGATTAATCATCTCGGTCCACCGCCCTTGAGCACAAAGAGCAACTCTTGATTGCTCACATCAGTTCTGTGTTGGGTTTTACTAAGCATCGATTGCCCATGGGGTAAAGGGTGAAATGTTACCTTCTTGAACAAGTCACGGGGGAAGCCAGTGATGCCCACTGGCTAAGTGCTGGGTTAGAGGGCCCCAAGCTTGTTGCCTGACGCTTCTTCCTGGATGCTTTACAGGATCTAGGAAGAAGTGCCCTGGGACAAGGACAAGAAGGATGGGGACCAGAGACAGGGATCGCCAACATGTCTTCTCAGACTTGCTGTCCTCAAACTGTCTGCGAAAGAATCAGATTGTTCCTTTCCTATTTACTGTACCTTTAAAGTAAGTGTTTGCTTCCACTTCCCTGAAAAGTTGTGATGACTGAGAGTGATTAATCACAACCTACTCCCTTAATAATCTCATTTACATAAGAATTTTCAGATGAGCTTACTTATCTCTAATGAAGAGGTAGCCCTCCCCTTCTCATTTTAGATCTCACAAACAAATAGCAAGCAATATCAAGGTCATTCAACAACAGTTATGTATTTATTATGTATATATTTGATTAATAAATGCAATAGGGACTGGGATGCCTCAATAAAATCCATGTGATTTCTTTAGATAGAATATTCACAGATTTGATTCAAAAAGAAGAAACAAAATTTCAGTGCTAGCCTATACTCCAGGAAAATCTTTAAAATATAACCTAGAACAATCCCAGAAGCAAAGATCTATAACTCATATTGTGCCATGATACAAAATGCTCATACATCCATATTTAAAAATGAATGAGAATGTTGTTCAACTATTGCTTGGCCAGAGGGGTAGTGGGGGAAGGTGGTAGAGCTGAATTAAATAGAGTGTTCATATGAAGGTAAATTGAGGGATTTTTTTTCAGCCTACTCGAGTTTAATTAAAAATAAATGTAGAAAATTGTTTTAAAAGATTGTACACAGTGATTATCTCAAATTGCCATGGGAAATACAGAAATGCCTCATTAAAAAACACATTTAGACATTTTTTAGACATAAACTCCATCATTTATATTCTAGCTTAGACAAACCTCCTCGCTTCTAAAAAATAACAAGCCAAAATATGTCATCATAATTTTCCTGTATCCCAGAAAATTATGCATATGTGATAAGATGATATTTTTGTCTACACAGACATCACAAAAAATAATTTTAAGGGGAAATCACAATGATTTTACAAAAATAAGACAAAGCCACTGGTTACTTAAAGAATCACTGAATTGTGCATAAAAAGAAAGCCAGGGATATATTTGAGTCAAACCTGAAAACTTCTAAATGCCAGGCTAGGTAAAAAAATCACAAGTCTACAAAATTACAATTTCTTGACATTAGGCAGTTTTTCAGCTGTGATAATATGAGACTTAAGTATCTTTGATTTTAGTTGAGAGATTTAGCTGATAAAAAAAAAAAGGCAAATTGGGGCTGGAGAGATGGCTCAGTGGTTAAGAGCACTGGCTGTTCTTCCAGAGGTCCTGAGTTTAATTTCGAGCAACCACATGGTGGCTCCCAACCATCTAGAATGAGATCTGGTGCCCTCTTCTGGCATGCAGACATATATACAGGTAGAACATTGTATAGATAATAAATAAATCTTTTAAAAAAGGCAAGTTTTACTTATGCTTTTGACATTTAACTAAGCAAATAGTTTAGTGTACAACCATGTCATAAAGCTACAGGTAGCCAAGCTTCCCTCAAAAGTCAACTGTGTCTAGTAGCCTCTGTTTTGTTTGTTTGTTTTGGATTTTTTTCCCCTTTCTGACCCCCAAAGAGACATTTATAGTTGAATAGTTGAAGACATCAGCAAGAGGTTGTGGAGTAGACATCATGGAGCAAAGAAACAAATGAAGGACTATTTTAAGATTGATGGAGTAATTTGTCCATAGTTTAACTAAAACATATTTAATAAATCTGGAAAGAAATACCATTAGCATTATTAGGACTCATTAATATCTTTAGAATCAAGGTGCATGATAAACAATGCAAAGAAAACTGCTGTTTTTAATTGTGTTTTTTGGCTGGTGGTCATTTTCCTGATCCAGATTATCTATGACACACTTCTTCCCTGAGATACAGAGTTGTCACTGTATGTGATAGGTCTAACATGCATACATATGTTCTATGTCTGCATGTTTGTACCTTTCAAACTCACATTGAATTGAATTGCCATTGTAACAATGTTCAGAGCAACAGCCTTTAATAGGTGATTAGAGGCCCATCTGCTGCTGGAGGACAGCAATCATCCCTCCCTCCAAATGACTTGGTATTAAAGCAGACATCTCAAAGTATATTCCAGGCCCTTACCAGATACTAGACTTCATCCTGGACATCTTAGCCTCCAAAAATGTAAGAGATAACTTCTTTCATTGTAAATTACACAGACCCAAGTTCTATTAAAGCACCAAATGGACTAAGATATGGAATTCAGAGATATTAATTGCTACAGAGACTATTGTTGGGTAGAACTGTGGGCAGATATTTAACCACTTGCCTCCTGCCTCAGAGAGCTAAGCTGTACTAAGCAATTACTCTTTTGTGTTTGTGCAGTAAGTGTTCATGGAATTCAAAGACAAACAACAGAAAATTGTGATAATTAGGACAATACATGATTTACTGTGTTGTGTTGGTTGTATTAATCCTAGGGTATCATTTGCTTAGCACACCTGTACTCTTCTGGAAAGTCATCTGCTTTGTGATGTTTACTTAAGGCAAATCTTGCTTTCAAGTATTTGTGGAGAGCTACTACCTACTATTCTTAGTTAATTATTTAGCTAAATTCGAAGGTTTTCATGAACTCCAGATTTTCTAGACTTGAACCACTGAACCACCAATGACTAAGATGCATGTATGTGTGTGTGTGTGTGTGTGTGTGTGTGTGTGTAAAATATGAAATTTAATACAGAAGATGTGCTATGCTTGGCTTGGGTTGATACTTTGAGCTAATCTCATAGTGATTCTTCCTGAGTCTAACGTATCACACTTTGGAGGCTCAGCCATGGGATGGACTTCAGGACAAACCAGGCATAATCAGGAACACATTCTCCCTCTTGAAACATCTCACTTTCTCCTTCAACCAATGCATCTACTCACTAAAAGAAATAAAACAGCATGATGAAAAGCTAAATAAATAATATGGGCTTGTGAAAAGTTCTTAACTGGGGGATACTCCTACCACCAGGCAACATAGATCTTTGCTCATTTCAGCTATGCCTGAATCAAATTTCATGATATGCTTTGTGCTGACTTGATTGACAAAGGCAAAACCACTAGGACAATTTGAAGCATTGGTGAGATTTAGAGAAATGAATTTCTCATACACTAGAGTAGTAGTTGAAACACTCACACTGGGATGGATACAGAAAAGAGAATCATAACATTACTGTTCATGGCTCAGTATGAGTATATTAATAATAAATTTGATAATGGATTTGAACAAGAATTATGATATGATTATATTTTGAGGTAAGTAGAAAATCCCTGAGAGTTAAGTTTTCATTTTCTGTATTAGAAAAATCAATAGGCAATATCTGAAAACAACAAAAAAGGTACATAAGTATGTAATTCAGAACTGTAAAGAAAAATGAAAGATATGGATGTGGCTTCCTCTAGAGAACGAAGTAAAAGCTTTGGGACATTTGCAAGCAGGAAAAGGCCATGTTTTCATGATAAAATTTGTAGAATTATTTGATTTTCACCATCATATGCATGGCTAATTTTGATTAACCTATAATAATTTTTAAAGAAAGAACCCAGTTTTGATGGTGTGTGTCTGTATTTCAAGTAGTTTGGAGTCTGAAACAGAAGTTTTATCCACACATTCAAGGTCACCCTTAGGTATTTAGTGAGCTCTTGTCTCAACACGCACACTCATACACACACACACACACACACACACACACACACACATTTACATATGTACACACACACAAATACATATACATATATACACACATACACATGTATACATATACATATATCTACATATATACACACACATACACAATACACATATATACACATACACAATACACACACACACACACACACACACACACACACACACACACCAGAAAAGAAGGAGGAGAAACCAGGGAGGGGGGGAGGGGGGAAGTAGTTTGGTTAAATTCTATATTCTAAAGTTTTATACTAGAATATAGAATATTAATTCTTCAGCAAAAACAAATGTTATAAAATTGGAAAGCTTCAAAATTGTGAATGTAAATAGATAAACAATATAGTATGAAGCTAAGAAGCCAATATAGGAAATATCTTTTAACAAACTGTTACGTGGTTTTGGAATGCACTTTGGATTGATCCTGTGATCCTGGTTAGAAGACTCAAGGCCCTCTCTGACCTCCTGGGCACCTCCAGTTATATGTACATGCCCACATACATACACATAATCAACAACAAAGTAACAAGTAAAAGAGCAGGAAAACCTTCTCTCAGATGATAGCAGACATGAGCAAATTCAGTAACTATAGGAGGTTTAATCTATGGAGTGATATTTAATCACTTCCTAGAAAGTCTGGTAAAACCTTGACTGGGATCTACTACATTCTCTACATGAAAATTCAGAAACACAACAAAAACGTGTGTGAGAAGAAGAACAGTTTTACTCAGGAGGTTCTTCATTAGTTCATATCTCTTGGTTCAGTACAATCAAAATCTCCCAAAGGAATGCAAAGCAAAAAGCTGGAGTCTTCCAGAATCAGTGAACCAAGGATAGAGAAGTCACAGGGAGAGCCACTTGGATGAGTGAGCATATGGTAGGAAGAATAATTTAGGCCTACAGAAACTGGATCTATGCAAAAAAAAGTACTCTTTCTAGAGCGTTCTTCCTAAGGAAAGACTGCCCAATATCCATGGAGGGTATTGTATGGGCACACACACCTTGACTTTGAAACTTTAGAAGAGACATTCTTCCACGGTTTGCTTATTCATTCAATCAGCTCTTGTTGTATTGTACAATCAGGTGTCTGATGACTTAGAGATGAATGTGATAATGTTCCATTGAATGGTAGATAGCCTTGGAGAAAGAAATGCCGAATCCTCCCTGGCCTCTTTGCTGTCCAGTAGCTCCTTATCTCTTTCACATTTTCTCCTCCTCTCTACGTTAGAATATCTATGGAAAAGAAGAGGTAGCTCTCATTTCAAAATCCTTGCTTTTTAAAACAAAGTATAAACACGTTAGAAGGATGTGCTTCAGTCTGCATTCCCAACGTTGTTTCTCTCCATTCTCCTATGATGCAGACGCCTAGGCATGACTCAACATTCCCAAACCAGAGCCAGTTCTCTGAAATAAACCCTATCTTTTCTTTCTGAATCCAAAGATCAATCGTCCCTTTTTCCAGCTCTCCCCTAATGTGACCAGTCAGAGATTATTATGATTACTACGATGTTCTTGTCATTGGTTAAGATACCATGGCGGTTACATAATGATAATAAGTGATCATGTTATAATTATTTGTTTAAATGTGTATTTCTTCCACTAATCTGAGTTCCTCAAAAGCAGAAAATACCTGATTATATTTCTGATGTCAGTGCATGACATAGCTCCTCAAGCAGGCGAGACATTCCTGACAGTTTGCTGAAGTTACTAATGCCAAATGGAGAGTTTTTAGGTCAAAGGACCAGACTAACTCTAGGGATAAATAGCAGACCATTTAGAAAAATAGAGTCCATTTTGCTTCACTGTCCTTAGCTCTGATTCATTGGATATTTGTCTTTTGTCTGCCTCAGTCATCCCTTGGTGGCCCCATGTCTTCAGTTTCCAGACCAATCATATCGTCTTTAATGGGTAACAGGAAATATTCCCAACTGAACAGTCCAGAAGAGGGAAGCCTAGTGCTGAGGACAAGGCCAACTAGGGGGGAGTGGGAGAAGATAGAATTCAACCCGATACAAAGGAAATTGCCACTGTGAGCATTTTATATTAACCTTTTTAAATGGTGGATTATCCATTCTGAGCACAAATGTATCAATCAGGGAAAATTATAGAGGCAAGAGATATAGCAGCAGCTGTGTGGATCGCCTAATAAGTCTGGATTTCAACATCTCTCAGCTTGGTGGCACAGAAGATGAGGACTACGAATCATGAGAGTCGTGAGAAGAATACAAATGTCTTCTGTATCAAGACAAGGAAAGACCGTAAATTTTAAGGCTTCAAAATATGGCAGGGAAATGGCTGTTCCTGTGTATGTGACTATGTCATTATACTTTAATGTCAGAAGCATTTGGAATTCTGGCTTGTAACCTCTTGTGAAAAGAAATATGAAAAGCTGCTGCACTTGGCTCTTAGACATCCGGAGGAAAGTACAGACCTCACACATAATATATGCACTGTGTGTGAGTGTGTCTCTGTGTGTGAGTGTGTGTGAGTATGCATGTTTGTTTGTCTCTATGTGTGTTAGTGTGCATGTGAGTGAGTGTGTGTCTATGCGTGTGTGCACATCTATGTATATGTATGTCTGTGTGTGAGTGAGTGTATGTGTGCACTTGCGTACAAGCACACACTTATTGAATAGACACAGAAACACTCAAAGAGCAAATAGCACAACTAAAAGGCAAGGATGCTGAGAGCAGCCTGTTGCTCAGTCTGAAGAACTTCCTAAGATATGTAGTGCAGCCATGTTTCTGTCTAGCACATCCCATGGGGCATGCCTGACTTTCTCCAAATATTGAGTTTGCTAGTGGCATTCAGTTAGAGGATCAAGCATAGGAAATTCTTTGAAACTTCTATTATCTGATACTTTTGGACCTCACCAACTTATTTATCTTTTTTTGTTTGTTTGTTTATTATAAGCACTCCTAGAATTTATTTGATAAAAAATACACAAATTTTTAAAAAGCTACATTGAGCATAGTGTCACAAAGCTGATATCCAAGCATTCCAGAGGCTGAGGCAGGAGGACTGTGGATTCCATGCCACACAAAAGAAACAAACAAAACACAATTGAACAGTTGAATGAGTTCAAGGCTGGTGAGCATGGTCCTAAAAGCAGGTGCAGAAAGCAGGCTGATCACCACTAGAACCACTTCTAAGTCCTTAGGTTAATTTTCATGCTTAATAATAGAAAAAATAAACTCAGGGATGAAGATTGGCAGAATGCACAGGTCTTGCAAAGCCCAGTGGGTCCCAGTGTTGAGAAGGGAAGTAGACACAAGCCTTCATCCCTAATCCTGAAGCCATCTAAAGCCAAGAACTGCTTGCAAAGGGAAAAAGCTAGTTTTCTGCAATGGAGTCTCACTGCATATACAAACCTCACCCAAGAGGAGGCCCCATGCCCAGCAGTAGATGCCCAACACAAAACAAACTCCATGGGAGGTGGGTTTTTGTCTCATAATACTTGGTCTGGGCTTTTCTTTTTCTTTTTCTTTTTGTCTTTCCCTTACAGATATCTTGCTTGTACATTATATTTTCCAGTTTTGTTTTTATGGATTTTCTGCATGTGTGAATGTCTGTGTGTGTGTGTGTGTGTGTGTGTGTGTGTGTGTGTGTGTGCACGCACCTGTACATGTTTCTTGTGCTTTTTGGGGATTTTTTTTCTGTTTGTTTGTTTTTATCTTATTTATTTTCTTTTTAGATGCCTATGTGTTCTAATGAGATAGAGGAAGAAAGAGTGTGAGTTTGGGTGGGTGGGATGTAGCAATGATCTGGAAAGAACCTGGAGAGGAGAACCATAGTCAAAGTATATTTTTTAAAAATGTATTTTCAGTAAAAGGAAACAAGGCAAAGATGGCCTTCTCCTTTAAAAACTACAGGTAAAATACATACACTACAGAGTCCCACGCTGATCTAAATGGTGATTCCTTCTAATCATCCCTACAATGGTCAACTCTTGAGTATCTTCAGGTACCAGGAGCTACTCCTCCAGGGACATGGGCTCCACTAGCCAGTGACACAGAGATCCACCTCTGCACAGGCTCTAGAGGAAAGGTCTCAAGTGCTAGAGGGACAGATCTTTGAAAGTCAGATTATGAAAAAAAAGTATTCTATTTAAAAATCCCATTGTATTCTCTTTTCAGTGACTAATTCACCTGTTTTCTTGAAGGTGATAGTTTATTTGGAATTCTCAGTTAATATCAGGGAAAGGGATTTTTAGAACTTTAAAACTATGCAATCAACCGCTCTTCCCCTCCAGTGGTAAAGTCTTCTGCTGTATGTTTCTGCCAAATCACAATCATTCTCAAGGGAGGAGGATAAATGTGATGAGTTATTCATAGTTTTGTACCAATAAAACTGCCTTTTCAAAGGAGAATTTTACCTAATTTTATTGGTAACCGAGCACAAAATAATTATTAGCTTATTTCTCACATAGAAAGATGAAAATTCTTTGAACTAACATGTGTGATTAATACTGTATTAACTTGTTCAAAGACTGGAAATACAGAACATCACAGGATAAAATCAGAGGACTTTCTATTGCAATACTGCTTTTCTGAGATGTCTGGCTGGAAGACAAGTGGCTCATGATGTAAAATCTTTGTACTCAACAGAACAGGCAAAAAGGCAGTTAAGTACTTGACTAAATTATTTGATATCCAAATTAAAAATCTTTTCAAGGTCATAAAATATTGAATATTTTAATATGTAATTTTCTGTAATATTAAAAGACACAAGAGTTTGTGCAGAAGAAATTTGTGTAGGTCTCTGAATATATCCTTTAAAATTTTTGGTGTTGGTTACTACTGATGGGTGTATTAAGAGGCCAAGGGTAGGCTTGGGACTCTGTAAGTTATCTCATTAAATAGTCACCAGACCTTTGCAAAGTAGATATCAGAATTTTATGGATTAGGAATTCAAGACTCACAGACTATATGAGCATAGAGACAGAGACTCAAGCTTTAATTCCATACACTTTTCCATGACACCAGTGTCTCTCTCAATAAGGCTTTCAGTGGATGGAGAGACCAAAGCTTTGTTTTGCTTTATTAGTGCATCCTTGAAATCTTTGATTTATTTATTATTTTTGTGGAGCTGGTCTAACTCAGGGCCTTATTCAGGCTAGGCAAACACACTGGTGCTGAGCTCTACCTCAGCTCTGAGAGTGTTTTTACTAAATACCTACCTAGCACTTTGGTTCTATGACCAAAATGTTGATTATCAAGCTAGGAGTTACCCATGTATTTTAAGGGCCTGGAGAGCTTACTAACATCGCAGATATTTTCAACACAGTTTTAAATAAAATGTTTTAGGGTTGACACAGGCAAGTCAGTAGAATATTTATTTCAATATATTCTGTTTTTAGGGCTGTATTCTGTCAACTCATAAATGACAGTATAAAAATATAAACTAATACTAAAGCCTAATAAAGGTTTATATGAAATAAACTCATTTCAAGACCTCAGAAAGGTAAAGTGCTCTAGGTGAAAGATCAAAGTTGAGCTCATTAAAATATTACAATCATTTGGCTCAGTAGTGTACATAAAATAAATGTGGAAGGTAGAAATTATTTGATCCCCAAAATGTGCAGGCATGCATTTCTGGTATGTGCTTTTATGTGTGGTGATTTAGGTTTCTATTGTATATTTCCATATTTTCTAACATAAAGCCTCAGCAGGCATGCACTTGGCTCAGAAGGACAAAACTCTGTCCCAGTTTTCCATAATACATTCATGAAGAGAATTGAAACCAACCAACAGTTACTGTAGAAGGAAAGCTTAAAAAAAAATTCCCTGGCATTTTTTAAACAAACACAAGAGTTCAAGCACTTAGCTATTAAGCTTTTTGGTGGCAACATAAACAGTGGCTTACTTCTAACCCTGATAATCCCTGAGTAGGATCCAGCCTTCATTTCTGTTGTAATTCCTGCTGAAGCCCAAACCCAGGAGATCATGAATAAGGTTCACCAGCCATACATCGTAGTTGGAGTCCTATGCCAGCAATGGGGGTCAGTGCCTTCCTTTCATTTTGCCTGGTTGAGAGCTCTTACATAATGAGCACCTTCTTTTAGGCTCTGTTTAGTCTGCAGAGAGGCCCTTATACTTCAGAGGGAAAGTGCAGTTTCTTCTCATGATCTTTTTCCTCTGAGGAGGGAGGTGCAGATCTGGGGAGGATGTGGTTGACATTCTTGTCTTCCATGTGGATGTGGGAAGAATATTTCTTTTAAATCATCATTTGATTTATGCAGAGTCTCCTGGGACATTTTGACATGCTGTGTGATCATCATACTTAGAGAAAATCCAATGGAACAACCAATCCATCTTCTCCTTTATCAAGCACAGCAGAAAAGATGTGAATGCAGCTGTGTCTATAAGGCTGGAGATGAAGTTTCAAAACTCCTCTTGGCCTTCTCAATCAAGGTGTGATATTGCTGGAACTCTTCTTGCCATGACCAAATGCCAAATGCCAAATGCCAATATATATATATATATATATATATATATATATATATATATATATATACTAAGGAGGAAGGTCAATCAGCCACTCTCACTTGAACAATATACCCTCAGGTTATTTTCAAGTATTACAAAGTAAAATGGATGCACCTTTTCTTACAAGCAATGGTACACCTCTGTACTAGCAATCATTACTGAGTTCATTTACACAGCTACAGCCAAGTAGCCCAATAATTGTTGCTTTATAGAATTATAGTTATAATCAAGACCAATTATAATCAAGACCAACTACTTTCCTGAGATCCTAAGCCAGTCATGAAAACACTGGCTACACTCAGTGATCCTGGGGCTTTTTTACATAGAGATAAGAACTGGCAGCACTCGGGAGGCAGAGCCAGGCGGATCTCTGTGAGTTCCAGGCCAGCCTGGGCTACCAAGTGAGTTCCAGGAAAGGCGCAAAGCTACACAGAGAAACCCTGTCTCAAAAAACCAAAAAAAAAAAAAAAAAAAGAGCTGGAATAAGCAGGTCAAGTTAACAGAGAGATCTACAAGCAAATTCCTGCAATAAGGGTTATATTTTATGATTTGAATTACACTTGTGAGTGCTTCATACCTACTAAATAAGTAAAGAGAATTAACACTGATCCACTGCACAGCAGTGGTTTGCAGTTTAATTGATGAATGTTTGCAGGGCTCTGTATATGAAAGCTGAGGCGCATGGTAAATGCAAAGTATTTTTCTAAATATAATCCAAAGTCATTGAAATTTAAGCGCCACTTCCTCTTGATAAGAATTCCTTTAGGGCACTATGGGAAAGGCACCTAATCTTTGCCCCAGACTTTATTTTTTTTCTGGGAATGTTGAAATAAATGAATTCTGAGGTACATTCTAACATTCTATGCTTCTAAATAACTGATAGAAATGTGTCTGGGGAAGAGAGTCAAGGATAGATCATGCAGCTTCTTCTGACAGTCACAGAGATGCCATACACTGTAAGAACCACCTTCATGTTCCCTCCTAGGCAGCTCAGGAGAGTCCTGTGAGATAGACATTGGTATAACCCTCACACAAGGAGCTAAGAAAACAATGGCCCAAAGTGGATGCCTCAAAAATATCCTGGAAGCCGTATTTGCCCCAGATTTTCCCCTGGCCTATTTTCCTTCACTCTTTCTCTTTTGAGGAGACAAGCCATGGACACCAGAATCCCTCTTCCCTAACAGGGGTTAGAGAAACCAGAATCCCTTTCTCCAACAGCTATACTGCCTAAAAGTACTACCCTAAATTTCCACACCTTCCTATGCACCCAGTGACCAGAGGAAAATTAAGGTAGCCCTTCCAGAGTGGTCTGTCCTCTTGGAGGAAGAAATGCTTCTACAGAAGGGCCAAGAAGAGACTGAATGGACACACAGGCCAGGTTTCCCCATTGCATCTCTTAATAGTAGGTCATATCCCTGTCATTCATTCATGTCTACAAAGATCTCCATGCTACAACAAACCTAAGCCTTAAAAAAATGAATAGTTTCTGTTAGACATTTAGGTCCTTCATACTGGAGGCTTCTATACATATAAAACATGGATAAATAGGTTATGATGCCTCTTGTTGGCCTTGTTACTGGGGCTTATATGGACTCCCCTTGCTCTTGTTGCCTTCTTTTTGTCTGGCACCCACCCTAACCCTTTTTGGAGACAGGTATTTCCTTGTATTTTAAAAGCTACCCAGGTGCAAGAGATATCCCTGCCAGATAAGAGGAATCACTTCACCAAATGAAGACCTTGTCGGGGACATGGCTTTCTGCTTGTCTTACTGAGTCCTCCTTGTTCTTCTCTAACAGGTATTTGGTCCCAGAAACACCCAAGTAGAGTGGTTGGACAGGGACTTCCATCTTTCTTCTTCAAGGTAGGCTCTAAACAAACTTGTTTCCCTCTAGGAACCTCTGCCTTCTGGGTTTGTAGAGAGCGACAAGCAATGCAAACCTCAGATTCCCATAACAATCTGTCTGCTATTACGGGGTGCTGGCCTTTACTGTTTACAGTCCTCCTCCACTTCCTGCTTTCTCTCAGCTCAGAGCCAAGTTCTCTTCCTCTCAGAGAACCTGGTCTCCTGTGGTAAAAGACATCCTCACCCCACCCCTCACCCCCAGCATTTGTGCTCAGATATCTGTGCAGGCAGCGCAGGACAGTGGGCTCTAGCTCTGGCATGTGGAGAGTTTTTCCTTGAGCTAACATGGAATTTGAATCTCCACTTCCTGGTGGGAGTCTGGAAGCTTTGTTGAAAGCCACTCTGAGGGAAAGACAGTCTGTCTGTCTGGGCTGGTGAGCGAGGAGCCTCTGACAGGCATTTGCCTCTCTTTCTACACTCCTTTTTGTTCCTTTGGCCACTGTGTAAGCAATTAGTGCAATGGAATCCTTAATAAGCCAATTTAGTCCATCCCACATAGCTATTTTGTTCCTAATAAATCAATTAATTCAGCTCACACTAAGGGGACTGTCATGTTTACAATATCATAGTCAGAATCTACATGTTTCACTGAGAGCTAAGATGGTGAGGAGTATTTTTAGAGAAAAACTGCATCCTTGTCTGAGTGGTGGAGGGGATGCTTCGGTGCAGTGTGTCTGCGGCCATCGTCCTCCTGAGCTTAGGCAAGTCCAGGGAAGATCACTTCACAGTCCTTTCTGAGTCTTCTTCACGAAAGGAAAGTGAGCAGGTAAAAATCTTTGTGTTCTGTCCAGGGGATTTGATCAAGGACAGAATAATACTTCTGTAGTAGGGGTGGGCTTCTCAGAGCTTTCCCCTCACAACCATCTATCCTGGTTTCTTTCTGGCAACTTGACACAAGCTAGAATTATCTGGAAAGAGGAATCTCAGTTGAGAAAAATAATGTTTTTATTAAAATACCAGAGGCAACTCTATAAGGCATTTTCTTGAATGCCCTATAGAGAACAGGCCATGATGAGCAAGATAGTAAGCAGCACTCTTCATGCTCTCTGCTCCAGTTTCTGCCTCCACACTCCTGTCTCCAGTTCCTGCTCTGACTTTGTCAGTGAAAGAGTGTGACCTGAGAATTGTAAGATGAAATAAACCCTTTCTTCCATCAAGTTACTTTTGGTCATGATATTTTATCACAGCAATAAAAACTTAACTATAACACTTTCTAACTGATATGTGGAGCCCATGAATGACAAAGTATCTAAAACTTATCTTCAAATTATCTGAGCAGATGGACATTATTATTACCTGTAAGTCTCCTTGACATCTTCACTCATTAGCAAAGTGAATTTTAGTCTTACTCAATTCAGAAGTGAACTTAGGTTCTACACACACTTAGAACTGGAATACTCTGGAATAGATGAGGGCTAGTAGCCACAGGTGTGAGCTTGACTTTGGCAATATTCTCGATAATAGCACTAATATTTCAATGATGTGGTGTGGTTGCTCATTGTCTTAGTTAGGGTTCCTATTGCTGTGAAAAGACATCATGACCACTGCAACTCTTACAAAGGAAAACATTTAATTGAGGTAACAGCTTACATTTTCAGAGGTTTAGTCCATTATCATCATGGCCGGGAGCATGACAGCATGCAGGGAGCATGCAGGCAGACATGGTGCTAGCTACAACTTGATCAGAAGGCAACAGGGAGAAGACTGTGACACTGAGCGACACTTAAACAAAAGATACCTCATAGCCTGCCCCTACAGTGACACACTTCCTTCAACAAGGCCACACTTCCTTCAACAAGTCCACACCTTCTAATAGTGCCACTCCTTATGAGCTCATGGAGGCCAATTCCATTCAAACTACCACACACATATACCCCCAAATACCTATTGAGAAGGGTGTGCCTGCTGCTTTCTGCAATTTTTATAGAATAGACCTTAACAGGAACCAATAGACTTCTATTTTAAGAGGGCTAGTTCCAACCCTCAGTATATTCTAAAGCACAGCTTCCTGTTCTTTTTCTATTCAAGATCCCCCACTTACACCTGAGAAATTTTTGTGTGATATTAAATATATAGAATAGGTATCCAAATCAAACCTTAACTAATAATAAACAATAAAAAATATTTTGTAGTAGTTCTTTGGTATGCATATATTTTACCACCTGGTAAAGAAGAAAGCAAATTTACATATTAATGAGTTGAATATACTTAAGTATTTCTACACGAAGAATTAAGTCTTGGCTGAATATTTGACATTGTAGGATATGGGACATCTTCATCATTTTATAGAGTTGATTGATTTTATAACCATTAGTGCTGAGAATACCATTTCTAAATACATAGAACAATTGTAGAAGTATGTCTATGATTGTTTCATAAAAGATTGGAAATTCTATCCTAATTGAAAATCAAAAATCATTAAATGATATTTTTAGGATGTCCAGGTAGGTAGCTACAATAGCAATTTTTAGAATGAAACCCTCTAGAGCCCACCCCTGATACTGCCTGGAGGACCAGAAATTAGGCTGGATGGCCCAGAGACCTACGATAGAACTAAACATGACTGCTGAAAAAAGGGAAATGAAATGATTACTAGTGATGTTTTGCTACACTAGTAGACAGGAGCCTGGTGTAACCACCATCAGAGAGGCTCCATTTAGCACTGATGGAAACACATGCAGACCCACAGTGCACCATCAGGCATAACTTTGTGAATTCTGTGGAGGAAGAGGAGAAAGAATTGTAGGAGCCAGAAGAGTTAAGGACACTACCAGAAAACCCACAAAATCAACAAACCAGACTCATAGAGGCTTACTGAGACTGAACCGATAATCAGGGAGCCTGCATGGGACTGACCTAGGCCCTCTGAATATATGTTATAGTTATGTAGCTTAGTGTTCTTGTGGGATTCCTAACATTGGGAGCAGGAACTGTCTACGAACCTTTTGCATACATTTGGGAATCTTTCCTCCTACTGGGTTCCTTTGTCCAGCCTTAATATGAGGGGAGGTGCCCAGTCTTATTGTATCTTGATATGTCATGTTTGGTTAATATCCCTAGGAGGCCTGCTTTTTCTGAAGGGAAAAGGAGGAGGAGTGGATGGGGTGGCAAACTGGGAGGAGAGAAGGAGGGGAAACTCCTCTGTTTGAGATGTAAAATATGAGAGAATAAATTAATTTTAAAAAGCAAAAAAAAAATAGAAACCCTCTAATATAATACAATCCAAAGATATATTAATTTGATACTTCTGTGCTGAAGACTGATGACAGAAATACATGTAGTTTCCACTTTAGAACTAAACAATTACATTTTTAAGAGTGTGTACAATAAAAACATTGCCATTCATAACATACAGCACTTTCCATTCTGAGCCCGAGTGTTGCAAGCAACATTCCTTGGCATTGCATGGTATAATCATGTGCACACCTACCAAGTCATAGACTCCAGGCTGCAGTGGGATAATGTAAAGCAACATTGATGGGCTGTGCCAGAAATACCTTGGATCCATTACACATTTGACTTTCAATTAATTTCTGGTTATTGTGCATTCAGAAACTTTTGCTATTGCCAACTCTGTGTGTGTGTGTGTGTGTGTGTGTGTGTGTGTGTGTGTGTGTGTCTCTCCAAATAAGGTCATGGACCACAATTTAAGAAGCAAGTTTCCAGAGAGTCTCAAAATGTGAACTGATTTGGAGCCTTGCCAGGTGAAGAACAGTAAAGAGTATGGATTTACTTGTTTAGACAAGGAAAAGCATGCATGGGCATATGAAGTCCCTGCCCTGAGCAAGGCGAAGCTAATATATGATGGTAGCATATCTGTCTTCTTATGTGGAAGAGATGGGGCTTATTTAATGTTAACTCTAGGGACATAACTAAGGTCAGTAAGTGTGAAAAAGAGGGAGGCAGCCTACTGTCAAGAATAACCATCCACCTTCTAGTACACTCAGCTCCCAGGCATGGAAGCCAGTGACACACACTGTACTCAAGATGCAAAAGAAGAGAATCTGTAGCCAGAGAGACACTGTAGAGTGGTGTTTGGTGGAAGGTGGAAAAATCTCACATTTGAAGTGTTTTCCTATAGTTTATCTCCTCACTAGAGCTATGATCTATATTTGTTTGACTTCTTTGAAAAACAGCTTGAGCTTAATAAAAAAAAAGAGTGAGAAATCAGAGGGATAGCACATTGGCAAGTGGAGGCTGTGATTGAGGCAGCAGGAGCTTCCCTTCCATCTCATCTCACTGCACTTCCCTGCACTTGTCAAAAGTGTCGAACAATCAGCGTGGATGTATCTTGACATTGCGTTGAATATTAGACAACTGCATAGCTGTTTGGGCTCATTTCCTCTGAAAACAGCTCACAGGATTTTGCACCTAGGCTACCAATTTGTGAAAGGCAATAATAGCATGATGTGAGTTGGAATACATTTTCTGAAAAAGATAGGTATGACAAAATACAGTAGGGCTTTTACTTTGTGACCTTTTCAATTCATTAAAATTTAGTATAAGGCAGCCCATGATCAGGTACAGAAAGCATATGGATTCTTTAGAAAATTAGCATTTTCTGGTACAAATTTATGTGGTCAAAACATCCCCAACTCCATGCATCTGAAACACCCTTTTTTTTTTCTTTTTGAGAATCCTGCTTTTTATTTTTTTTTATTTTTATCTTGTTTTTTGGGTTTTAGTCATTATCTTTGGCTAAAAGATAAATTCAATTGCTTCATTGTCAGATCTTTGTTTATGCAAATAAATGAAATCTTGTGAACTTCATTATTAACATAAAAATCTAATTTAGGATTTTTTCACACATCTAAAACTTACCAAAGATAATACCACACCTACCAATTAGTTGTATTTCTCTTATATTTAGGTTAGAATACAGATAGAAAATTACAGATTGCCAAAAATAAATTAGTGACAGTGGAAAAACTAAGAAAGTTTTCCCTGTGTGGTTTAGTTGTAGAAAGACCCATGGATATGTTAGCTTTGTTTTCTGTTTTCCTTCTTGACTTTTTTAAACATACATAATGTAATATCATATTCACCCCTCCACTACTCTTATACATCTCCCACTCTTTCGGATTAACTTCTCTTCCCAACTACTTCCTCTCCCACATTCATTCTTCCCCCACTCATGGGGGGCAAGTGTTGTGCCTGTCACCACAACTTCCTGTCACAGCACACCTAAAATAAACAACTTAAAGCCTGCAGAGTTTATTTTGGCCCATAATTTTGCAGGTTTCAGTCCTTGGTTGCTCTGTCCTGTTACTTTGCCACAGTACATCAGAGAGGAAGAATGTGGTAGAAGAAAATACTCATTTCCTTGCATCTAGGAATCAAAGATAAAAAGAAGAGGGGCTAGGATCCCAGTATCCACTTCAAGAATGCCTTCTCAGTAAATGACTGCCCTTAGCAGTCTCTACCCTAAGTTTCAGATACCTCCCAGTAGCAGGGATTGGTGTCCAAGCCTTCATTCTATGGGCTTTTAGGGGACAGGTCATATCCACATTATGGTAGTGACCTTTTGTGTTATAAGTGGAATAGCATGATTGCCACCTGAAAATTCTCTCTCTCTCTCTCTCTCTCTCTCTCTCTCTCTCTCTCTCTCTCTGTGTGTGTGTGTGTGTGTGTGTGTGTGTGTGTTGTTTTGTTTTGTTTTTCAGGTTGGGAAAATGTTTATTTCTTAAAATAGTATGATTTATTTAGCTTACACTGTTACACTCTGGTAATGAATGATTCTAAAATATAAATTACTTTGCAATCAGCCTGCCTGCCCAGGATGGATTGTGGGGGCCCACAGAGACTCCCTAGTAAGGCCTTATTCAAGGTCAGAAAGTCTGAGCTTGGTTTACCCAGCAGGGCTGCATAATAGGATGATTTGGTCAGGGGCGTAGTTACCAGGTGTTTTGAAGGATCTACACTTGTTGGTACTTTATACCTCAACCTTGAAAGGGCAGTTCTCTTTTCTCCTCCCCTTGCTGATGTATAAAAAGCTCACCATGAATAAACTCAAGGTAACTGGGTATTGACCCAGGGCTTTCCAGAAGCTATCCTGTGTCTCTGTCTTTCTTGTTGTCTCTGTCTATATTTCTATCTAATACTTCCTCATTCCTTTCTTCTCCCTCCAAGAACCCTTCAACAGGTCAGAGCTGGTGTCCTACATATGACACCCAATGTGGGCTTGGGTATGGAGGACAAAGAGAAGCAACACCACAAGTTAAGTGGGCATGCTTGGATAATTAATTGAATGTGGTAATTTTCTTTTTCAGGAGAAAAAATGTAAATATAAAGCAGAGTAATACTAGATAGCTGTTTAAAGATATTTTAAAATATAGCTAGAGGAGCTAAAGTTAGGTTGCAGCAAGTATTTTTCTCTCCCTACAAAAGGAAAGTTGTAAAATAAGTAAGTCATAAAAGTTTTTGTGAAGTTTGAGAAATACAGGCTTTAGTTATAGGGATATTGTGAAGGCTTAATGGAAAATAACTTAGGGTAGAGCAGGTTTTCCTGAGTACAGGACCTTGGACACAGATGCATGGAAGAGAATAGGAAAGCAGAGTCCAGGACTGAGCAGCCACTGTGGACTTAGCAGTCTGAGAATGAACAGCCGCTTTAGAAAGCAGCAACATGAGTAGTGGCTGCCCTAGCCTAGCATTGTCATCACTGAGACCCTTGGGGCATCATTACATCACAGGCAGCAGATGACAAGAGAGCCAGCACAAGCAGCAAGAGTCTGTGCGTTTTCTGCTGCAAAGGAGCTGAGGAGAGGAGAGTGCAGTCAGCCAGAGTGTTTGTGAAAGGCTGATTGAGGAGTTGGCCAGCCCTAGCTCCCAGAGGCAGGGTGAGGCAGAGCTGTGTGGCTGCCCTGAGGTTGGTGTTCAGCCATACAAGTAAGGTAGCACACAGAGGACACAAGGTCACCAGCAGAGCAAGTAATGGAGCTGGGGTGCAGTGGCCACTACTGGCCCCATCTGGGTTTCCTCCGGGGCCCAAGGTGCTGAATGAGAGCCACAGCTCATAGCAGCAGGGTGACATCTTGAGCACTTGTGATGAGAGGCAATTGAGAGTCTCAGGACCTAGGACACAGGGGTCTCAAGGACTGGTGGGCCAGAAACAGGAGGCACAGATGGACCTGGACTATAAAAAAGCTGAAATGGGATGGAGCTATCAGCCAAAGCTACTCAGGTTCTGTTTGCTGGCTGCAGAAAAAAAATGCATGGCTCCTTTAAGAGAAGGCTACCTGGTTCATGCTGGGTGCATGGAGATCTATTTTGAAGAGGTCTGCAGTGGCTCAGCTGTGGTGACAATACCTTTGCCCTGGAACAGAATGCCTAGGGGAAGGCTACCAGCCACAAAATGCCTCTGTAGCTGAGAGTGAAGTTTCAGAGACTCTTATTTGAACTGGGTTGTTGCATTCAAGGGAATTGCAACAAATTTTTGGTTGTGGGTCTCTTTGTATTTGAAGCTTTTTGCTTCATATTTGTCATGACTTGGACCGCTATATAAGGACTTTCAGGGCAGCTGGCAAGCCAGGCCCTGATCTTGAGCTTTCAGTAGAACATTAAGATGAGTATCAGAACTGGCTTTTTGAACTTTTCAGACTTAAGAAACAGGATGGACAGGAGTGGTTCAATTGCAATGGGGCAGTTTTGATTTCACGTACACATCTATATACATTATCAACTGTGATGACTTATGAACTGTTTTGTGTGGAAATGGAGGAATTTATTTTTTTCTACCCAGGCTCAAGATGCAGCTTTAAAAAATATAAAGAAAGGGGTAGTGTTATATTCCTCAGTCTCTTTAACTTAAATGTTTTTCTTGTGCCTTGAGTGGATTAATGTTAGCCTGTGTTAATGTACCCTATGTTTTGTTAGTAGGAAATGTAAATAGTTCTATTAAGATATTGCTTTTGGATGTTTGATAAAGTTTAGGAAATGTAAATAGTTCTATTAAGAGATTGCTTTTGGATGTTTGATAAAGTTTAGGAAATGTAAATAGTTCTAGTAAGAGTTTACTTTTGGATGTAAGTTTGTGAGAATTGTAATTGTGTATAGTAATATTCATACTAGAATTATGATGTTAACCTATTAATGTAAATAAATAAACCATTGTATGGTGATGCTAAAGAGTCAGATTTGATGAGGTTGCATCAGGAGTTTACTGATTTATTTTATGTGGTTGCATCAGGAGTTTATTGATTTAAAAAAGGGCTTGGTGTAGCTAAGACTGCTGTAGTCATCTTAGACCAGCTGAAAAAGGCCATTCCATTTTAATCATCCTCGGCTCCTTTACTATGAGGTATAATAGCCATAAGGAGCAGGTGTATTACTATGATTTTCCAGTTACTTGCAAGCTCTTAGTGGAAAGTTGATTCAGAGCTGCATAGAGTTAAACTCTGCACCCTCATTTGAGATCTTTATATTTTAAAGAAGGGGGAATTTGTGAAGGCCCACACATCTCCCTCTATATTTCTATCTAATACTTCCTCATTCTTCTCTCCTCCCTCAAGAACCCTTTGACAGGTTGGAGCTAGTCTTCTACAATGGATGTATTCTGAAGAAACCCTTGTACATCCTCTTTGACTAATAGAATATTGAAAGATGGACTCCAAGAAATTAGAGATTCTCCAGGAAATATGCTAGGAGAGGAAATGAAATGGCTGAAGCCCTGGAGGCATTCAGAAGAAGAACTTGTTTACTAGAAAAAGACCTTTCATCTGACCTTGTAGCAGAGACAAACCTGTCAGGACAGCCTGGGAGCTGAAACGAATGGGCAGGGACCACACCTGCTGGGCTGTTTCATTATGCATATTTTCTGTCTTCTATTTAAACTCTACCCTCAAGTTAGGAATTCTGATGATAGATTGGGGGAGCCCCTGGATCACTTTGTCCCTCTTCCCAGTGTGACCACATTAAACAAATCTTCCTTTTCTGCTCTTCACTGTTAATTTGGCTCCTTTTAACTGCCTTGTTGGATGGCTGAACCCAGCTTGTTGGACACAAGCTTTGACATCGAAGTTGGATAACAACTTCAACCAAATGTTTCCTGCTTGTCTCCATTACATATTCACAATTGATTAGCCAACTGGATCTCCTTATTCTTTCAGTGGCTTGTGTAGATTAAGAAGCCTTGGATACCTGGAAGAGACATGCTGCTTCATATTATATTGGCCAAACTAAGTCACAAATATGATGTCAGTCAGTAGGGTAGGAAGGCAGAAGAGGAACCCTTAGCCACAGATTATAATTCTAGAAGTATCCAAGGGGTATTTATAATGCATCAAGTCATTGTGATTAAACACATCTTAGAAATATTTTGTCTAATCTGAGTGTCTCCTCAACTACTTGACTGATTTATCTATCATGCATTTCACCAAGTCACCAATATCTCATCATTTACAATTATATCTTTAGCTTTTGGTAACTTCATATTATTTGTCTATAAATGAAGTTTGGCAAATTGACATAAGTTATTTTAAAGTCAATTTATTTGATTTTCAAAAGACATCCCAACATTTCCTTTTTTCTTTGTCATTGTAAGACCTTTAATAAAAACAGGTACAAAAATCATCAGGTGACTAACCTCACTGTGGATCATCCTAAAGACAGCCACATTCTGACATTTATAAGATTGTTGCCTAATAATTTGTGATCAGTAACTCTGAAGTACATACTGAAATATATATTATGATAACTTGACATAAGGATAAATATAAGGAAGGTAAAAGAAAGGGCAAAATGTTAGAGATTGAAGAGGTGCAAGAGGAAGAGAAGGGGGATGAAAATGGTGTAGAGAGAAGAAAGAGAGAGAATGAGAATATAATGTTGAACAACAAAATGTATTTCAGAGTCTTCTAAGCCCAGGAGACTATAGCAATAAGATACCATTTACTGATAGGAATTGTTTTCCTTCATTAGAAAGCAACATTAGTTGTCAGTAGCTTTTGCATGGAAAAGTTTCCTTAGTAATCCCTGGGGAATGTTTCTCTTTTCTGTAGGCATGCCACTGTCATGAAAACACCATTATTGTTGGAGGCAGGGGAGTAGCGTGTTTAGGTTGATGGAGGCTAAGATGGTGGAGGTTGCTAATTTACACTTTCAATTCTTTTTTATTAAATATTTTTATTTTATAATTAATTTAATTTTACATATCAGCCATAGATTCCCCTGTCCTCCCTCCTCCCACCCCCAAGCCTCCTCCCCCAATCCACCCCCCATTCCCACCTCCTCCAAGGCAAAGTCTCCCCTGGGGATTCAGCTCAGCCTGGTAGATTCAACTGAGGCAGGTCCAGTCCCCTCCTCCCTACACCAAGGCTGAACAAAGTGTCTCAGCATAGGCCCTAGGTTCTAAAAAGCTGACTCATGCACCAAGGACAGGTCCCAGTCCCATTGCCTGAGGGCCTCCTAAACATTTCAAGCAAATCAACTGGCCTGATCCAGTTCCACGGGGGCTCCTCAGCTATTGGTTCATAGTTCATGTGCTTCCACTAGTTTGGCTATTTGTCCCTGTGCTTTTTCCAATCATAGTCTCAATATCTCTTGCTCATATAATCCCTCCTCTCTCTCACTGATTGGACTCCTGGAGCTCCAACTGGGGCTTGGCTGTGGATCTATGCATCTGCTTCCATCAGTCATTGGATAAGGGTTTGATCATGACAGTTAGGGTGTTTGGCCATCCAATCACCAGAGAAGGTCAACTCAGGTATTGCCTCAACCATTGCCAGTAGTCTATAGTGGAGGTATCTTTGTGGATTTCTGGGGACCTCTCTAGCTCTGCTTCTTCCTATTCCCATGGGGTCTTCATTTATCATGGTCTCTTTTTCCTTGTTCTCCCTCTCTGTTCTTGATCCAGCTGGGATCTCCCGCTCCCCTAAGCTCTCTGGCTGAAAGACATTTAAGGAATTGCTCAACATCCTTAATCATCAGGGAAATGCAAATCAAAATGACCCTGAGATACCATCTTACACCTGTCAGAATGGTTAAGATCAAAAACACCGAAGGCTGCTTATATTGGAGAGGACGTGGAGCAAGGGGAACACTCCTACACTGTTGGTGGGAATGCAAACTTGTACAGCCACTTTGGAAATCAATATGGCACTTTCTTAGAAAATTGGGAATCAACCTCCCTCAAGACCCAGCTATACCACTCTTGGGCATATACCCAAGGAATGCTCAATCATAACACAAGGGCACTTGCTCAGCTATGTTCATATCAGCATTATTTGTAATAGCCAGAACCTGGAAACAACCTAGATGCCCTTCAACTGAAGAATGGATAAATAAAATGTGGTACATATACACAATGGAGTACTACTCAGCAGAGAAAAACAATGATATCATGAGGTTTGCAGGCAAATAGATGGAACTAGAAAATATCATCCTGAGTGAGGTAACTCAGACTCAGAAAGACAAACATTTTATGTACTCATTCATAAGTGGATACTAGATGCAAAGCAAAGGATAATCAGACTGCAACTCACAGCTCCAGGGAGGCTAGCTAGCAAAGAGGACTGTAGGAAAGACACAGGGATCGCCCAGCGATGGAGAAATGGATGAGATCTACATGAGCAAACTGGGAGTGGGGGGGGGGGGTAATGGAGGGCAAAGGTCAGGGGAAAGAGAGTACTTTCAATTATTTTTCAGTACCTGTCTGGCTGGAAAAGATATCTTGGAAACTAGTTGTCCAAATGCTGTTCATCTGTTAGGAATCATTGCATTTATGTATTATTTTCTCTTTCAAATTTCAGGGATCCTCCACCAATTTTCTGCTGCTTACATGTTTGTATATTATATTCATACAAAATGCCCTTCCAAATTAAAATAAATAAACAAAAATTAGAGAAAAGACCCAATGTGAAATATCCAAGCAATAAATTCATGGTCTCAGTACTAAATAATAATTTCACAATTACAAATGTGATTTGACATTTCTTTCCACAACCAATCACTAAAATACCAACAAAAGTAAAGAGAATGGAAAATATAAATTTAGTATGTAGTCATTCTTTTAATTTCTTAATTGAATATTTCTGTTTCTTCCCGAAATTTCCCCTTTGCTGAATCCTCTCACATACTCTGCCTTCCAAGTGATAATAATTCTTTTATTAGCTTCATGATTAATGATTTAATTCAAGGTATTTCCTAAAATTAGATCAAATAGAACTTACTGGTGAATCTGAATATAAGGTGTTTGAAAAAGAGGACAAAGATGATGAGATTTTGTGAGAGATTCTGGGGCACAATGTTGTATTTTGCTAAGATGGAGACACTGTGCAGAAAGTAGGTGTAGGCCAGGAGAATATCAAGAGTTTTTTTTGTACCATGTGATGGGTGATATTGATCATCAACATGGCAAGATCTAGAATCATCTAAGAGAAAAGCTTCTGGGCATACCTGTGAGGGATATCTTGATTAGGTTAATTGTGTTGGAACACACTCTAAAAATGGGAGACACCATTTCCTGGGCTTGGATTATGAACCACATAAACACTAGAAAGCCACATGAACACAGACATTTATCATATTCTTCTTGACCCCAGAACCAATGCGGCCAATGCTCCAAGCTCCTGCCACATGAATTCCCCTGCCTCAATAGACTATATCGTCAAACTGTGAGCCAAAATAATCCTTTTCTTCTCAAGTTGCTTGGTCAGAGTATTTATAACAGCAACAGAGAAAGTAATTAATAGAGGCCCTTTAAGTCTAACATGTCAAATAGACAGTTTGGAGGTATGAAGTCTAGACCTCAAAGAAGGGGCTTGGGTAGAGCTATGTCAGAACACTAACTGAAGGGAGGTGCATTGGATGGCATCACATAAGGAAATAATATTGAACTGAAGTAGTCTGTAGACTAAATAGGAAAATAGTCATCAAAGAAACATTAATTAAAGCAAGGAGAGGGGAATGGCATGGAAGATGTAGAAGACAATGCCATTTCTCCCAAGAAGTTTTGTGGAAAGTAGACCAAAGCAATGGGTGGGAGCTTACAATATCAAGTAAGGGTTGATTATGAAGAAAACAGATATCACACCATGTTTATACGCTCCACAAAAGTATCCAAAGGAATGAAGGAATTTAAAATCATTGACAAAGTAAGATTGAAAGTAGAGCAAAGATTCTTCATAACAAAGATACAGGAATTCTGTGCACAACTACAGGAGTTTGTTCAAATACAGAGAGAGACAAAGGAGAAATTGTCTTATGATGAGAACTTGAGGACATAAATTTTGGCTCCTTCTAGCTCCTACATAAAATATCAGACAAGTGTTGTCAGATGAGTATGAGGACTACAGAGAGGGAAGAAGAACAGATGGCTGGAATAGCTATGACAGGTGAGTCGTCAAGAAAAATAAAGTCGGAATTCTGGGCAGTGCTGCTGACTCACTTGAGACTGTGGTCATAATTCTGACTGATTCCAGTCAGCTTAGCTGTGAATGTCTTCTGCAGTGAAGCGTGAAGGATGGTTGGTATATTTTGTGTGTGAAATGATAAGTCAGAACATGGTCAAAGAGTTGAAGACATTTTTATAGAAATGATTGTGCCGGGCGTTAGTGGCGCACGCCTTTAATCCCAGCACTCGGGAGGCAGAGGCAGGCGGATCTCTGTGAGTTCGAGGCCAGCCTGGGCTACCAAGTGAGTTCCAGGAAAGGCGCAAAGCTACACAGAGAAACCCTGTCTCGAAAAACCAAAAAAAAAAAAAAAAAAAAAGATTGTGAGGAAAACATCAGCGTGGAAGCTTAATGAGAAGGGGTGGAGACTGTGAGTGGTATATGACAACCACTCCTGAAATTGAAGTCATGAGCTTCCTGTCTGTGATGGTTGATTTTTAATGTCAATTTTTCAAAAATTAGAATCAGCAGAGTGAGGAATCTCAACTAAAAATTGTCCCGATTGCCTTAACAGATGTGGGAAGACCCATTCTGTGAGAGCCCATTTTCAGGTTGCCCAGTGGCTTTCTCCAGCAGGTCTGCACAGAGAGGATGATTGGACCACGGGCCTGAGTGCAGGTGTTTTGTAACTAGCAAGGGAGAGGTCTTTTGTTCCACCCCTTGGCATTGTTATAAATAGACCTTTGGAAAAAGTTCTGGGCTGGTGGATAAGGATCCAGGCCCACCTGAGTCTATCTTGTGTCTTCTCTCTCCTCCTATTTCTAACTAAGTCTCTTATCCCTCATTCCTCAAGAGTCCCTGAGGTAAATAATGGTGGGGGCTGGTCCCCGACACCGCTCTGAATGTGAGTGGCACCTTTTGTGTCCAGATATAAAGGGAGAAGACAGAAGAGAGACTATTCACCTTTTGTGCACTTGATCTTCCCTTTTGCTGATGAATTCATTAACTCCATTGCTGCTACTGGTTCCTTCACTATATCAAAACCAGCATTTCAAAGCTTCCATCATTGACTAAATACCAGCTCTCCAGGAAACTGCCAGATTTTTGGCTTCAAATTGGGATTGCACCCAGCTGCTGCAAAGTAAGCCCACCAGAGACCACCAGACATACACACTTAAAACCAAACCAAACAAACAACAACAACAAACCAGTCTTTATTTCCCATGGCTACACAGGGAAATTGTATAAGTCTTGCAGCACCAAGCCTTACAGATCTTTGTCTTTTATGAACAAAAGCCACACCCTGGTTGACACACATCAGTGAGCAAGAAGCAGAGCTGCAGAGCCCAAAGGCAAGGTAAGGGACTTCTTACTCTAGGGCTTTCCTGGGACTATGTACTGGCTCTTTGTCCTGTTTTGGCAGGTGTTAGGCCTACATGCTGGGTTTTAAGGTCAGAAAGGGGCCTCTAACATGGCGTCAGTCATGGTAAGATCGTGGTAAGGTCTTGATAAGATCTTTGTAAGGTCATGGTAAGGTATTTATAAGGTCATGGTAAGGTTATGGTAAAGTCATGGTAAGGTCTTTGTAAAGTCATGGTAAGGTCATGGTAAGGTCTTAGAACCTTGTGATCTGAACACCTGCCAGTTGTCAGCCTCTCCTGTGTGAAGCAGCCACTGTGGACTTCTCGGACTGCAGAGGTACACAGTTCTCAGCTTCTCAGGTGTGAGACAACTGTTACTAGTTTAACATAACTGATCTAATGAATTCTCCTTCTTTCCCTCTATTTTTATGTATGTATATATGTATGTATGTATTAATGTATCTATCTATCTATCTATCTATCTATCTATCTATCTATCTATCTATCTATATCTGTATCTACATATGAGGAAGGGCACAGGCAGCCAAAACAAACAACAAAAAAGTAAACAAATAAAATGTTAGTTCTTGAAGAAATTCAGGCCAAATGGCTGAGGTGCTTGTTTCACATATCTGGCTGCCCATGTCCCTCAATACCTACTTACAAGTACCTGTTCCAGAGTCATCCTGGCTGGCGTACTTAGCCTCTACCCTCAACCTCTCCAGTCCCTGGGCTTCCCTTCCCTTCCCCCAGCTTCTTTTCCCTATATAACCCAGCCATTTTGACTATATGTCCTCTCAGTTCTCTTGGTACTCTTGGTCTCCCTGTCCTTGACTTCTCTCTAGCCCGTCTCTCTTCTCTCCCTCTCTCACGCCCCCCCCCCCAATGGCTCTATTCAGTCTGCTGGCCCAGTTCAGTCTGGACCCTTCCAGATGCCTCTGGCTGTTTTCTCCCTACACTAAACCTTCTCCTCAATCATACCTAGGAGTGTCATGTCCTCATTTTTTTTTCATTCACAAACAAACATGCCTTCCAATTAAAATCTGAAATGTCTACAGCATGAAACCACAGTGTTCACTAGGCTAACACCATGTGATTTGAGTCTGGTTGTTATTACAAAGGCTGAGGAAGCCTTCATCTCCTCTCTCCTCCCACCCCATCTACCCCAGTGTCCTTGACTTGAAGCCAGAGTTTGCTGTGTACATTAGAGTATAGCTGAAATGTTCTTCTGCTCTCTTGCCTACAAAAAACAGAACCTGTCTTGGGGAATGTGTGTGAAAGAACCTCCCACATACACACATACTCATAACATGGTCCAAAAAATCCCGTCATTGTATATATCCACAGCTAACAAAACAGCAAAGCCCTGTATGCAGGACACTTTCACAGGACAAAAATTGCTAAAATTTTCCATGTGGGAGGATGTGGTCTTGTTATAGAGATAGCTCAGGGGAACTGGAGAGTATGGGGGCTGAGGATGTGAGAACGTGAGAAGAAACTTCCAAGGATGGGGACCAGAGCTGGGATGTGTGAGACTTTGGCCCTACTTCATGCACAGCTGTGTTATAAATGGTAGACCAGATTTTCTTGGATCATATTCAGCATTGGTCTCAGGACAGCTAAGGTGTGTAAAACTAATGTTACCTTCAGCTTGTTCTCCAGGATGTGGATTTGGAAAGACCTGGAAACTGTTGAGATCTGCCTTCACAGCTGCAAGGGCTCCAGATCATGGCAGTATGATGAGCATTTTGTGCCACTTGCTACCTAGTTTCCATTGTATGTGGGGAGGTGGTCCCTCTGCAACTCTACTGATCTGTCTTTGTCTCTCTCTCTCTGTCTCATGCATCCTAAGATGTTTAGGGCATCTGAAACTTTTTTCTAATTCATAAAGGTGGGAACATGGTTTTGACATGGGACAGTCACCCATTCACTTCCAAACATAATCAAATTATGGGCCTCATGTGGGGATAAAAGACTGAGTAAGTAGTGGACATTTTTTGCATTGTCAGGGAACAACCCTGTCATACTGGGCAGCTGTGTTTGAAATTAGCAAATGCCTTAAGCATCTGTTCAGTATTAAGGATATATAATATTGATGCTATAACCCCACAGAAATTATTTTACATTTCAGCACAGGAGTGAGTCATGAACTGTAGGGATGGAGGCCAAATTAGCAATGGAGAAGCTGAGGAATTGAAAAACAAAAACAAATTAATTTTGCAGCTTGGTCAAATGAGACAGAAGAGTATTTCCACATCTCACTAGGCTGCCTTCCTCCTGTGGAAATCACTGGCCTCTTATTTCTACAGTGCTGGGAAAGACATTGAGGGAAACTGAATCTGAAAGGAAACAGTAACCATTTCTGTCAGGTGCAGGTCTTACCTCATGAGGTCTAAGTAGGGAGGGAGCAGCAGCTAATGGGGTGGTGGTGAACTTCCTTGTTCCTAGAACATTCTCTAAGTAGAATAGGATTGAAATGTATGTCAGCTGGTGCCTGTTTGAGGTTTAATGTTTAGCCTAGGTGAAAGGGCTTACTCCAGCGATTCTGAAAAAATTATCAAGTCCAGCATGATGAACTTTAACTTTTTCCTGCTCTCAAGGCATTTCCTTAAAAATTACACTCTAGCCAGAAATCCATCCCCTTAAAGAAGTCTTTGCTCATGCTAATCAACTCCATTTTAAAAATGTGGTGGATTTAAGCCTCATACATGTAATATGATAAAATGAAGCTCATAAAATTCTTGGCAGCCTCCCTATCCTGGTTATTGACAGCGTGTAGATCTGATTTCATTCTTGCACCATTCCTTTAGAGAGGGGCATTGAAGGAAGCAGTGTCCTGCTAGTTGCTGGCACCAGCAGGTTCCTGACAGAACTACTCTGGGAACTTCTGTTTTGCTGTTTCAGGGTCCCAGAGAATGTCAGCAGCAATTGTTGGTGGGTCACAGTGAAAACTATACCCAACTCCATCAATGTTCAGGTAGAAGTAAATGAAAATCCTGTCTCAACTGATTAACTCCAGTGGACTTAATTCACTGAGAATGCAGAAAAGGAGAGTGAGACATGGCAGGAAATGAATCTATTCTGAAAGGAAGGGCCTTTCTATAGAGCTAGTTCAGGAAGAGCTCCCATAAGACCTGGGAAGGAAAAGGCCTGCTGGTGTTTTCCTGAACTACAGAACGGACTGTGCACAGGTAAAGCATGCCTATGTGAACGTGTGCAGGTGGTGATTATAAAGTGGAGTTTAAACTTCTTCAATGCAATAACCAAGATGCTACACAAATAGCAAAATATTTAGGGAAGCACAGAGTATTTTCACAGCCTCTTTAAAGTTGATCAGATTTACCCTCTGATTTCTATGAAATGAAGTTAGAGGTGAACCTCATTAAGATTTTTGGGCTTCAAACAATTGAACCTCCAAAAGTGCCTGAAAACTTGGGTTCCCCTACACTCTGTTGCCCTCTGATTGTCTTTTATTCTGAAGGCACTGTGGCTGGTGATTTTCTTCTCTTTCTGATTTTGCTGCTGTTTGTTTATTTGTTTGTTTTTTGCTGTTTGTATTTTGAGACATGTCTTGCTATATATTTATGGGTGGTCTGGTACTGTTGTGTAAACAAGGCTGGCTTCAAACTCATGGCAATCCTTCTCCCTCCACCTCCCAAGTGCTGGGATTATAGGCATGTACGACAATCCAAGGATTGTTTTTAAATCTATATTTTAAAAAAAATTATTGGGCCAGCAAGATAAGGGTGCCTGTGCCAAACCTCACAACCTAGGCTTGATTTCCAGAACCTGCATGTGGAAGGAGAGAGGCAACTCCTGCAAGCTGTCCTCTGACCCTCACACATGTCATGGTGCCCATGTGCCACATTCACACACACACACACACACACACACACACAC
>CABHPP010133888.1:0-20016 GCA_902168425.1 Peromyscus attwateri
TTATGTAGCCAAGGCTAGCTTCAAACACACTACAGAATCTGCATTCTTTCTGTCCATCTTGAGCCCCAACAACTCCTCAGTTCCTGGTTGGGAAAAGAGAAGCTGCCTCCTGTCTGCCCCAACCCCAGCCCTTCTCTCCTCCCAGCCATCGCTGGATATGGAGGGCTGTAGCATCGTGTGGCTGGAGACAGTTCTGACCCATATGCTTGTGCTAAGCCTAGCTTGATTTGTGCAGCTTTGTGGGTATTTTGCTTATCGCCAAAACTTCCAAGGGAAGCCCCTGGCATGTAGAGCTCCAGGGTGTCTCTACCCTCAGATCTGTCCCAACCTCCCAATACGAATGTGATACCTGTAAGACATAGTGTCACAGATAGGCTTT
The DNA here is from genome assembly GCA_902168425.1 of Peromyscus attwateri. Taxonomy (NCBI): domain Eukaryota; kingdom Metazoa; phylum Chordata; class Mammalia; order Rodentia; family Cricetidae; genus Peromyscus; species Peromyscus attwateri. Next base: position 380 of record CABHPP010133888.1, read on the forward strand.
GGCTGCGCTTCTCCTGTGATGTTGCCAAGAACATCAGACAGCTCAGGCTCCCTCCTGCTGCAGAATCCTATTCTAGGGGGAGCCACCCTCTTACTTTTTCTACCCTCTTCTCCCTCCCCAGAGCTCCCAGGGGCACCCACCAACCTGGGCATTTCCAACATTGGCCCACGGTCCGTGACCTTGCAGTTCAGGCCTGGCTATGATGGGAAGACATCCATCTCCCGCTGGGTGGTGGAGGCTCAGGTAAAGCCTGCTAGAGGGGACCCAGACTCCTCCCCAGGCAGCCTCAGGCAGCCCTGTGAAGATCCTGTAAAGGGTGGGGGGCTCACTGAAGCTACAGGTACCTGGCATATCAGCTGGTCTTGGAGTCAGGCCTGAAAATGTGTTTCTCTCCGGCCTGCTGTGAGGTCCTAATGCAGGAGGACTCAGAGTCACCCCCGCAGTCAGTTGTGGCTTTTAGGCTAAGACCTTCCCTGGGTGGGGATGATGCCTACCAGGAGCTGGGACTCAGAGCATCCCACTTGAGTACAGCAAGTTGGACAGGCCTTAGGTTCCCTTTTCCAGGTGGGCGTGATCGGGGAGGGAGAGGAATGGTTGCTGATCTACCAACTCAGCAATGAGCCTGATGCACGCTCCATGGAGGTACCGGACCTCAACCCCTTCACTTACTACAGGTGAGGCACAGGTGGAGGGGGGGAGAGGGAGGCTGGCAACCCCCTTCATACCTTGCTCATTCCTCCTCTCCCACCCCAGCTTCCGCATGCGCCAAGTAAACATTGTCGGCACTAGCCCGCCCAGTCAACCTTCTAGAAAGATCCAGACCCTCCAGGCACCCCCGGACATGGCCCCGGCCAATGTGACTCTACGCACAGCCAGTGAGACCAGCTTGTGGCTCCGATGGATGGTGAGACTCCCTCAGGGGCAGTAGGATGGGATATTCACAGGACTGTCCACAACCTGTACCAGTGTGATGACCTCAAAGAGGTCACTGACTGGATATCTGTAATTCTTTCTATTTACTTTGGGGTGGGGGGTGCTGCTGTCTTGTTTGGGTTTTTAATATTTTTAAATTTCTTCCTTGCTAACCTGGAAGGTGCCCAATAGTTAATTGTGGCCAAAGGAGAGGAAAGAGCTAGAAGATACTTTGTATGAGTTGGGGAGATAACCCAGTTATAAAGTGTTTGTTGGACACACATGAGGACCTGAGTTCCATCCCCAGCATCAACCTTTAAAAGCCAGGCATGTCAGCACGTGCTTGAATATCAGTGCCGGGGAGGCAGAGACGGGAGGATCCCGGGGGCTCCATGGCCAGCCAGCCCCTCCTAGTTGCCAAGTGGCAGGCCAGTGAGAGACTCTTGTCTCAGAAAATAATTAAACACAATGGAAGCTGGTTGTGGTGGCACAGACCTTTAACCCCAGCCTCGGGATTAAAGGTGTGGATCTTTGTGAGTTTAAGTCCAGCCTGGGAGTTCCAGGCCAGCCATGGATATCCAGTGAGACCCTGTCTCAAAATAACAAAAAAAAAATAAAGTAAAAGAGCAAAGTGGGAGACTCCTGAGAAATGACACCCGAGTTTGTCCTCTGGCTTCTACACACACACACACACACACACACGCACACGCACACGCACACGCACACGCACACACGCACGCACACACACACACACACACGCATGCACATGCATGCACACTTACACACTTGGGGTGGGAAGGGGGGAGGAATGCTGCTGACTAGAAGTATTACCAGATGCCAAGCATCCTAAACTTCCTGTCCCATTGAACCCTCTCAGGAATGTTGAGAAGGACACAGTCCCATCCTGATTTACAGCTGAGAACACGAAGGCTCAGAGAGGTTAGGAACATGCCCATGGGCGCACAGCAGCCATGAGAGAGAACCAGGATTTAGAAAGGGTCTACCTGCTGCTGTGGTGGAGGCTGGGACCAGGCCAGTCCCACAGGTCGGAGCTGTACATTGAGGGTCATGACAATGGTTGGCCTGCAGGAAGTAGCTCGCTGATGCTCCGTGGCTTCCTCCCGACCCGGGTGCTGTTCTAGGTGCTTTATTCAGAGCCTGTCTTTAGATGTTCTCATTAAACCACAGCAGCAGAGTGAGGCTAGTTCCCATTTTGCATAGAAAGGAACTAAGGCAGAAGGAGGTCACATCACCTCCCCAGGACCCCCACATTCCCTGAGTTAACAGCAAGAGACTGAGCCCCCAAATCTACACACAGGCCACTGAGCACATTGTCCTCTCACAGCCAGGAACCAAAAACCTGTGCCCCTCAGGCCACCCTGGGACAGCGCACCTCAGCAGGAGTCCCAGGCAGCAGTCCTAGAAACCTGTGGAGCAAGTGAGAATAATTCTAAGAGTCACAAATGAGAGAGGCAACTGGCACCCTATGCTCCTTGGGAGACCCAGAACCTTCGCAAAGCAAGAGCCTGCTTGACGGCACCCCATGGCCCCTCTCACCACACATACCCCTGCACCATGGGGTCATGCTGCCATTCACCGAGTGGGACAGTGTGGCAGAGTGTGGCAGGAGCTGGTGGCTATGGGAGGACTTGGCACCATGAGCCCCCAACAGACACTGGTTATTAGTGCTAACTCCTCGTCAGGTGGCAAGCACTGAGCAACACTTTGGGGCCAGCCCAGTGGTCCAGGGCACTGTGAGTGTGTAAGTGGGACATATAGCCTCTTATGACCTCAACTTCCAACTCTTCACTATCTCCTACCAGCTGATCACACACACACACACACACACACACACACACACACACACGCACACGCACACGCACACCACTTACTCCTTAATTGTCTCTGAAGGTTTCCAAACATAAAAGTTAGAGAGTGGGTTACTGGGGTGTGGGGGTGTGGGGGATGGGAAGTTGGCGTCTGTGCCATGCAGCCGCCTGACTCATAATAGTGCATGGCCCATTACCTCTCCTTAGCTGGTAGGGAAGTCGCGTGCCAGGCCCATCTCAGCCTCTTGTGCCCATCCATTTCTGTCTTAATGATCTCTGGCTCATGTCAGTAAGTGTCTGTAGAGGGACTTGGAGGGGAGAGAAGGGTGAGTGGGCGAGGGAGGGGCTGGAAGGAATGGGATAGAGTAGGTTGGAAAGTGATGCGCTGTGGATTGTGGGCATTTGGAGCCCTGGGGAGGCAGAATGGAGGGAGGGGACTGCAGACACACCAGCTTCAGAGGAGTAGAAGCCAGGTTCTCAGCTGATGTCTGCTTCAGGCCAAAGGCCCACCTCCACCACCTACCAACATTGCCAGATTCATTCAACCTTGAACCAGCAAGCAGGACCCCTCCCACTGAGCTCTATGAACTGGGAAAAGAACCTGCCTTTTCTCTTTGGTGAGACTCTAACCAGTAAGAAAAAGATGAACTCCAGCAGGAGAGACTAAGGTTTGCTGGATAGCAGGACTTCCTGGCAGTGACATGCATCCTGTCCATATGAGGATGCCTTCAAGCTAAGCTCCCTCCTCCAAAGGGCAGCCTGAGCAGAGACCAGGTGTTGTAGGCAATTAACAAAGTGTATGTTGACAGCCTGAGTAAGGGGGTTAAACAGGAAGACAGTCAGAGCCAAAGGGCCCTGCTAATCAGCGCACTGGGCAGACAGGTTTTGAGCCTGCTGGGAAGGACCAGCCTCGGGGCAAGGTCATGAGTCAGCCATGTGTATGATGAACAAAAGGTGCTGCTTCTCATGGAAGTCCAGTGGGGAGAGATGGGGAGAGAGACATGGAGACAGTGTTACTTAGGGATAGCACCTCTGGGGTACTGGCTGCTCAACTGGTGGGTGGGAACGAGGGAATATAGAGTGGTCTCCCTCCTAGCCCCTCATCTCTCTGTCCCTGCTTTACCCCAGCCCCTCCCAGAAATGGAATACAATGGTAACCCTGAGTCGGTGGGCTACAAGATCAAGTACAGCCGGTCCGACGGCCATGGCAAGACCCTGAGCCACATGGTACAAGACCGTGTGGAGCGGGAATACACCATTGAGGACCTGGAGGAGTGGACAGAGTACCGCGTCCAGGTCCAGGCCTTCAACGCCATCGGGAGCGGGCCCTGGAGCCAGGCAGTGATGGGCAGAACCAGGGAGTCAGGTACCACTGCCCTTCTTCAGGGACCACCCAAGAGCAGGCCACCCTGCAGCCATTTCTACAGATAGCTCAAGCCGCTATCCCGTGTTCCACCCACGGCAGAGCACCTTGCCGCACCCCTAGCCCCCCAGTATTGCCCTTCCCTGGGATAGCCCCCACTCTTGGGGAGTCTGTGGGATAATGAAGCAGTACTAGCTGTCCAAACAGCCCACCCCACTGCCCCAACACTCAGCTTTAACCCCAACACCCAACAGAAGGGTTTGATCTTAGAACATTCCAGAAATCTGTCTCTCCTAGGAGCCTAGAATGGGGTCATCATTCCTAGAATATGAGCCCTGATCCACAGGCAGCCCTCGTTTATCCAATTTGTGGTTCACTGTCCTGTGGGGTTGTGTGCGTGTGCATGTGTGCGTGTACATGCGTGTGTGTGCATGTGTGTATGTTCCTTGACACTTTTTAACTGGCAGGTGTATCTTCTGGCTTCCTTGATCCCCCAGTTCTGCCCTCCTTCACCTTGCTGGCTGGAAATGCAAGGTCATCCAAAGTTAGTCTGGAAGCAGGGTAGACTGAATTCCTGGAGTTCAAGGCCAGCCAAGCTATATAGTGATACCCTGTCTGAAAAACAGGTGAAGGTAGACAGCAAGATAGCTCAGCCGGTAGAATCATTTGTCATGCAAGCCTGATGGCCTGAGTTTGATCCCCAGAATACATATAAAGGTGAAAGGAGAATCAATTAACTCTACAGTGTTGTCCTGCAAATACACACACTGGGGCATGCACACACACCCTCCACACCCGCCACAGGCTCACACAATAACAATAATAATAATAATAATAATAATAATAATAATAATAATAATAATAATAATTTTTAAAAGTTAATGAGCAGGAAAAAAGGAGGGAGGCCAGACTGAGGGTATAATTCATTTGGTAGAGTGCTTGCCTAGCATGCCCTAGATTGCATCTCCCGCATAAACTAGACATGGTAATTGAAACCAGTAATCCCAGCACTTGAGAGTTAGAGGCAGGAGGATTGGACATTCAAGATCATTCCTGACCACATAGTGAATTCAAAGCCAGTACATGAGATCTTGTTTCACACCTTACATCCCCAGAAATGAAAGAGGGAGGAAAAGCTGACCCCAGAGATCACATCTGCAACATCCCCAAACCATCATAGGATCATTTGCAGCTGTGGTCTGCAAGGGCTGTCTTTTCTCCCATGGAGATGGTGACATGGACCTGGCTCCTCGGTTGGCCCCGCATCTTCCTCCACTTACCACCACTGTAGAACTCTTCTTGGGTCCTTATTCCTCTTCTTCACCCCTCACTCCCACAGTCCCGTCCTCGGGTCCCACCAATGTGTCAGCGCTGGCCACCACCTCTAGCAGCATGTTGGTTCGCTGGAGCGAGATCCCGGAAGCAGATCGCAATGGCCTTGTGCTGGGCTACAAGGTAGGTCTTGGAATCAACAGGGGTGGGTCGCACCGTCTTCCCCAGGCCCCTCATCCAAGGTGACCTGTCCTCTTCTTTCCTCTGGGTCTCTGCCTCACAGAGGAGGCACAGGGTATCTGCCTAGCTTCCCATCCGGCAGTCACCATAGCAACCAGGAAGTCCTCCCTTAGGGGTAGGACTCACTCCCATAAGTGACAAGATCCTTCAGAATGCTCCCTCTTCCAGGAGGCTGAGCTAGGAGCCCCAGATCTTATCCTCAGCTCTAAGGGAGCCAGTCCAGTTTCTATGATCTTCTAAAATTCCTTTCCAAACTGTTCTGGGTCATGTGACCATGTGGCCATGTGGCCATATGGCCTAGCCCTGGCCTGAAAGGTGAGAGTCATAGGATAATGTCACATCTCTGTCACTACTCCCTTGTGGGCTTACAGGGACTTCTAGATGTACAGCCAAGTCTCCCCTTGTGTCTTAAGCCTTCCAAGACAGTAGCTTTGCAACTAACCCTTTGGGGCCAAGCCCCTCCAAGGAGCCCAGTGTGCCTGCCCCATGCCCCATCCACTCCTGGAAAAGACTCCAGACAGAGTCTGGCTGAACCAGACCAGTGCTAAGGCCCTGGTCTGTGTTGGCAATGGCAGGTGAGGTACAAGGAGAAGGACTCGGACTCCCAGCCCCGGTTCTGGCTGGTAGAAGGCAACTCGTCTCGCAGTGCCCAGCTCACGGGCCTGGGCAAGTATGTGCTGTACGAGGTCCAGGTTCTGGCCTTCACACGCATTGGTGACGGCAGCCCCAGCCACCCTCCCATCCTGGAGCGGACGCTAGATGACGGTAAGTCTACATACATCCCAGTGAGCCCAGAGGGCCCATCTCTCATACCCTGTCCCACGAGGATCCCCAGTCTCAGGTTCCTCCTATGGAAAACGGGGTCATCGGAGGCTACCAACCCACTGCAAGAGGATGATATTCATAGTCAGTAAGGGAAAATGGGGGGAAAGGACCAGGTGAGGGCCATTGGATATCTCATGACCCCTCTGTAGCACAAGTAAATAGTACAAAGATTTGGTGTTGGTTTTTATTTTGTTTTCGCCTGGGGCAGATCTTGCTTTGAGCATAATCTGTGAGAGAGAAAGTCTTAATTCCTGGGCCTGAGCCACCTTCCTGTATGCAAGAGTGACACCAGCAGGGCTCCGCATCCTGCAGATCAGGCTGACAGAGGCCTCTACCCCTCTATCCTCCTACACACAGCGAAATGGCCTGCCCACCACAAACATTTGCAAGGCCCAGACAAGTGCGGAAGGAAGCCCAGTACCGTATGTCTGTATATTCTCACTATAAATCAAGCTAATGAGCTGTTAAATTAAATATGTTCTATCCTCCTGCCTTGACAAATATACCCACATAATGACCTAGAAGGCCAAGTCGGAGTTTACACATCTCATCTCCTTGACATTCTGGGCTGGAATGGAGTGTCACAGGAAGAGTGCCTCCTCCCCGTCACTAGGACCTTCCTCACTGTCCTCATCCACACTGTTCAGGCTCCAGCCACCACCCCCAAACAGCTTTCCCTCGGCCATCCCCAGGGCACATAGGAGATAGATCTGGGAAACAAGCCCACTCAGAGTCCAGGGGGTACCCTTGGGCCCCCCGGGCTTTTAAACGCCAGGATTCCACAACCCAGTGTAGAGAGAGGATTCCTGCAGGCTCATGATGAGTACTTTCCAATCCAAAGCACAGACCAGGCTGGGGTCTGCAAGGCCCTGGGTGAATGGATGAAGCCCTGATGGAGGCCTGGGGATCATTCCAGCACAGATTTAAAAACCAGTACAACTTAGAAAACCAAGAACTCCATGCCCATTCCAAGAGCCCATGCATGGACACATGGAGCCCAAGGAAATTGGAGTCTTGGGCCCCTCACCAAATAACTAAAGCCTGTTTGAGGGGTACACACACCTCATCTCACCTTCTAGGTTCTGTAAAATGACCCTGATTTTGAGGATAGATACTGTTTTGTGATCATTTGCTCAGAGGTATACTATACATGAACTCAGTAAGCCAAGAGACCAAGAGATTCCCCCTCCCTCACTAAGCTAATGAATTCACACACACACACACACACACACACACACACACACGCACGCACGCACGCACGCACGCACGCACGCACGCACACACGCGCCTCACCAGGGCTCAGCTGGGCCTGGACTGGGTTTGGGATGGAACAGCAGCCTCACCTTCTCCCTTCTGTCTCCTCCAGTCCCAGGCCCACCCATGGGCATCCTGTTTCCAGAGGTGAGAACCACGTCCGTGCGGCTCATCTGGCAGCCCCCCGCAGCCCCCAATGGTATCATCCTGGGTAAGGCTGCACCCTTTCCTGTGCCCTTCCTAGGAAGGAAAGAGGAAGTGGCATGATGGGTAAAGGAAGCAGAGATGGGACAGGCCTGAGGAGTGACCTCAGCCCCTGAGGAATAGGATCATAAGTCAGTCATGGGGTTCACACCTGTAACCCCAGCACTTGAGAGGCAGAGGCAAGAGGGTGGGGAGTTCAAGGCTGTCCTCTGATGCCAGCAGACTTGAGGCCAGTCTGGGCTACATGACACCTGGTTTGCTAGTTACAGAACACCATGAGCAAAAGCAGAGTTTATTTGGGCTTACAGTTCCAGAGGGGTAGGAGTCCATCAGGGAGGGGAGGGAGGCAGGGCGGCAAATGGCAGGCTTAGTGACAGAAGAGGAAGCTGAGAGCTCACATTATTAACAGGAAGCACAAAGCAGAGAGAGAACCGGAGTAGAGTGAGGCTCTATCATCTCCAAGTCCACCCCTAGTGATGCACCTCCTCCAGCAAGGCCACACCTCCTAAACATCCCCAAACAGTGCCATCACCTGAGGAGCAAGTGTTCAAATGCCCGAGCTTATGGGAGACCTTTCTCACTCAAACCACTACACCACCTCAAAAAATAAAAATAAAAAATGAATAAAAAGAAACCTGAAGAGCCAAGAGTGATGATGCGCATTGTGTAATCCCAGCTCGCAAGAGGGAAAGGCAAGGGATGTGCTGCAAATTTGAGGCCAGATTGGTCAATATAGCAAGTTTTAGATCAGCAAGATGTGCAGATCAGGAGGACCCTCTCTCAAAGTGATGCTGGTGGTGCTGTTGCTGGTGCTGGTGATGAGGGTGATGTTGGGGTGGTAATGGTGATGATAGTGGTGGTAGTCATGGTGATGATAATGGTGATGATGATGATGGTGGTGATAATATCTTGGCCTTCATCCTCACTTCTTTTCCTGTTGTTGAGATAAAATACCCTAGCCAAAGCAACGTAAGGGAGAGAGGACTCGTTTGACTCACAATTCCAGGTTAGAGCCTGTCATTGTCAGAGAAGTGACAGCCTCAGGAGCTCAAGGAGCTAGTCACATCACAGTCAGTCAAGAGCAGAGCAATGAACCAGTGCATGCTCGCACACAGCCGGCCCTCCCCCACCCGCGGAGTGTCTACAATCAAGATAGGTCTTCCCAAGTCAGTTAATGTAATCAAGACAGTCCCTCACAGGAATTCCCAGAAACCTGCCTCCTAGGTGAAGAGTTGTCAAGTAATACTGGCCATCGGTCATGTTTCTCCTGATAGAACTCTGAGCCCATCACAATATCTGCAGGAGAGCAAGGTCAAGGTTTAGCTCTCTTAAGAACTATGCATTGTCTTTATCCTTCCCAGTGCCTCCAGCTGGTTCCTCGCCAACTTTCCATCTAGTAAACTGTGGCCAACCAAGCAAGATTCCCTCAACATTCACACACACATGTACACACACAACACAAAGGCTTAAGGAGTTCTAGGCCAGCCCATACAGCCTAGCAAGGAGACCTTGTCTTAATAATAATAATAATAATAATAATAATAATAATAATAATAGCCAGGCGGTGGTGGCACACGCCTTTAATCCCAGCACTTGGGAGGCAGAGGCAGCAGATCTTTGTGAGTTCAACGTCATCCTGGGCTACAGAGTGAGTTCTAGGACAGGCTCCAAAGCTACACAGAGAAACCCTGTCTCAAAAAAACAAAACAAAATAATAATAGTAGTAGTAATAATAATAATAGCTTTAAATAGAATAAACTGGCCCTGGAGAGATGAATCAGTGGTTAAAAGCACTGGCTGCTCTTGCAGAGGACCTAGGTTTGGCTCCCAGTGTTCACAACATCTCCAGTTCCAGGGAATCTGATGTCTTCTTCTGACCTCCATGGGTACCAGGTACATGCATGGTACACATATATGCATATAGGCAAAACATTCATACAAATAAAATAATGTTTTAAATTTTTAATTAAATTAAATAAACTCATGAATATACACACCAAAGGTGCCTTGGCCTACCTGTACCTCTCTCTTGGGCTTGCGCAACACTAGTCCTGGAGGAATGGCACATTACCTGAGAAGATAACATGATGGAGGATGTCAAGTCCTTTAGACTAGACAGCCTTGGGCTGGTGCTTCAGAGCCCCCACTAGCTAACAGGTAACTTGGCCTCTCTCCTCCTCACGTGGACTAATAGAGGGGTCTAAGATGCACTGAACTCCTTATCCCCATCCAAGTCCACCTCCCTCAACCATAGCTGAAGGTGTAAAGGTGACCGGAAGAGTATCACACAGGCAAACGAGGGCCAGGGAGGCCTGACTGCACATGCTGCTGAGCCACGTAGGGATGGACCAGTCCTCTACAGGGCGCTGCGGCTGCTTGCTCTGCTGTCCATCATGGCCCTTTGACTTTCTTCCCCACAGCCTACCAGATCACACACCGGCTCAACGCCACGACTGCCAACACTGCCACAGTGGAGGTCCTGGCACCCAGTGCCCGCCAGTACATGGCCACAGGCCTCAAGCCAGAGTCTGTCTACCTGTTCCGTATCACAGCCCAGACCCGAAAAGGCTGGGGAGAGGCTGCTGAAGCCTTGGTGGTGACCACGGAGAAGAGAGGTAACTGCCCATGGGGCTGGGGTGGGGGCCTGGGGAGCTGAGAAGAGGGGCTCTGTAGCCCACCCAGGGGCTTAGCACCCCTCCTAGTGAGTGACTGGGATAAGCAGTGAGGAGCCATGTTGCTTTAGTCTACAGTAGAGAACGGGCTCCAATATTGGAGTCAAGGTCAGTGAAAGATCATGCCATCTTACAAAGCTGAACTGGGATTTCCCAGGATCCTACTCTACTCTGGGTTTCTAAAAGACAGGTGGAGGCTGAGGCATAGCTCAATGGAAAGAGTGCTTGCCCGGCATGCATGAAGCCCTGGGTTCAAGTCCCAGCACTGCATAAACCAGATGTGGTGATGCATGCCTGTAATCCTAGCACTTGAGAGGTCCAGGCAGGAAAATCGGGAGTTCAAGGTCATCCTCAACTACATAGCAAGTTTGAGGCTCACCTAGGATACATGGGACACTGTCAAAAATAAATAAATAAATAAAAATGAATAATACTAAAGAGGTGGTTGATGACCATTCCCCACCCCCACCCAATCCCCTTCTAGCCTTGTCCCACTGGGCTAGAGCCTAGAGTCTAGGCTGCCACTACCTTACTGCCCTGAGCAGGCATCTTGACTGAGAGTGGATTCCCTAGATGCCAGCCTGAGCCCCCAAATAGTTAAAGGTGATTTGTTAGAAAATGTTCCCAAGGGGGGAAAGAAAAAAACAGTAAGTGGATTTCCTCCAAGGGCTTCTTTGCTCTTAGGGTATGTGGGGCAACATCTGTATACCTCTGGGTTACCCTAGTTGGAGGAAGATGCTCCTGACATTGAGCAGGTTGAGGGGAGGGGCTCCGCAAAGTATCCTGCAGTCACAAAGCAGCCCCACCACCAAGAAGCGTCAAGTCCAAGGCCAAGAACACTGAGGCTTGGAAGCCTGCCATCTGGGGTAGGAAAGTAGCTAATGAAAGGGGGAAGTGGAGCAGGGGGATGGTGGAAATGAATTCCCACAGGGACGCATGTCTCACTCCCACTCAGTCAGGCACAATGCAGGTCCCGTCTCTGTCACTAGCAGAAGCAAATGTGTCAACTCCTCCGTCAGGGGCTGTCATGAGCAGCATAACTCTCCAGGCACCCAGGGCTCTGGAAGCTGAGGGCAGGTCTCACCTGAGGACTCATGTGTTGACTGCTGACAGAAACCGTACAAGGCTCACAAATGTGGAAGTGAGAGAGAGAGGAGGTGTCTGTCCCAAGTTCAGGACACCTTCTCCCTGCCCTTGCGAAAAGACACTACCACCCTGCTCAGGCTACACTGTCTCACCTGTTCCCCGCCCTGCCTCCCAGACCGCCCGCAGCCTCCTAGCAAGCCTGTGGTGCAGCAGGAAGATGTGAAGGCTCGCAGCGTGTTGCTGAGCTGGGAGCCAGGCAGCGATGGGCTCTCCCCGGTACGCTACTACACCATCCAGACGCGTGAACTGCCCAGCGGCAGGTGGGCGCTGCACTCGGCCTCTGTGAGCCACAATGCCTCTGCCTTCACTGTGGACAGGTAAGGTGGGGTCCTCACCCACTGCTCTGCCCCCTTCTCTTCTGGAGACAGTACCTTGAGTGATCGATCCTTGCAGGAGGGAGGGGGCGGTTTCTGAGAGCATCTTCAGCTGGTCACCCAAGCCTTCCTTCACTCACCCCACCAGGCACACTCACCCCTTCCAGCTCTCTCCTCCTCCCTGGGAAGCCCATTAAGGCTACCTCTTAATTATCTGTGGAGCCTGCCAGGCCCCCTTAGCGAAGCGCTTGCCATCCTTCATTAGCGATTCTCCCGACAGCCCGTGTCCTCCTCCTATCTCTAGTAGGGGTACGAAGCTCCTCTCCAAAACTCGGGCCTCAATCTAATCCCCAGTGGTTACATTTTTTGTATTCCAGTCAACGTGACCTGGAACTTGAGCAAGTCTTTCCTCCCCACTCCCCGAGCCCCGTAAATCAAGAAGAAAGATGTTTATTAGGAAGAAAATGAGGCTCATAGAGACAACTCGCTTTCTCTCTGGGGAATTCCACCCCCACCCCCACCCCCCAAAAAATTCCTAACTTTAGGAAAGGAAGTACAGCTTGCAGGGGACCATGCGTGCGATTGTGGGGAGAGGGAGGTGTGAATGTTTTTGGTTTTGGTTTTGAGACAAGGTTTCTCTATGTAATAGCCTTGGCTGTCCTGGAACTCACTCTGTAGATCAGGCTGGCCTCGAACTTACAGATATCCCCCTGCCTCTGCCTCCCGAGTGCTGGGATTAAAGGCATGGGCTGGTGGCTTTTTTCAAACTGCCCAGCGTGAATGTTTTCATGGCCACCAAAGCATGGGTAAACATGAGCCTGGAGATGTGTGGTTTATCATTACAATGAAAGACAGCCTAGGCCGGGATGATATGGGGCCTGGCCTGGGCACTCAGCATCTCAGTGGGCCTGTCCCAGTGTGTCCCCTCCCTAGGCTTCATGTTTCCATCTGCAAGGTGTGTCAGCACCCATGTCGCCCTTCCCCTCCCTCCTGTCTTCCAGCAGGGATAGATGGGACCCCACCATGGAAGTGTGTGGGGACCGCGTCTTGAGGGACACTGTGTCAGACTTGTCACTGTGACAGACTCCTGGAGGAAGCAACTTAAGGGGGAAGGCTTGTTTGGGGACACAGCCTTAGAGGTTTCAGCCTGAAGCCAGCTGGGTCTGTCACTTTGGGCACAGTGAAAGGAGCATGTGACAGAGGCCCATGGTGACCAGGACACAGGACATAAGATATACCCTCTGATGCTCTGTCCCCAATGATGTACTTCCTCTACCACGGCCCCAGTTTCCTGAAGTTTCCACTTCTCAAAAGACAGTCACACCAGTGAGGAAGAAATCTTTAACACGGGAGCCCGTGGGGGATCATTCATGCTCAAATCATAGTTGACACCTTGGTCATTGGCCCCCAATTCCCTCCACAGACTCAAGCCCTTCACATCCTACAAGTTCCGAGTGAAAGCGACCAACGACATCGGGGACAGCGAGTTCAGTGAGGAGTCAGAGTCGCTGACCACCCTGCAGGCCGGTCAGTGCCACCTCCCTGCTTGGGCCTCTGGCTCTTGACCCTGGTTGCTTCCTAGGCAGGAAGTGTTCTTCCGTGGGAGGGGCCTCTGAGGGTGAGAGAGGGCTCACTAGACCTGCTCAGGCTGTCTGCCACCAGGCCAGAATGCCTAGAGGTTTGGAACAAAAGGGATTTTGCCTAGGGCTCAGGGTCCCTAACTCAGCCTGAAATTGAGTGCAATTCTCTGATGTTCCCCCAGCTAGCAGGAAGTGGGAGTAGATGCCCACCTCGACCCTGCATCTAACAGCAACCTGAGTTCTATGGCTTTGTGGGGTTCCAAGACTCTGGGTTAAGCTAAGGTCAGGCCCCCAGTTCACCCTGGTTGTTCGCTCTGAGGAAAGTGGTAGGTGTCCAGGGAACTTAAGCAGGACCTACCTAGCCATCAATGTCGGCAGAATCTGGTTCCTGTGTGTTCCTGGGTGGTACTGACTTTCCCAGCCCCCAGAGTCTACTGTTCTGCCTCTCTCCACAGCCCCAGATGAGGCACCCACCATCCTGTCAGTGACACCCCACACCACGACCTCTGTGCTAATCCGATGGCAGGTACGGCTACGTGGACAGGGCAGGTTCATTTCCAAGGACTCGAATAAGTTCTTGACTGAGACCAAACCTCCACCAGTCCCTACCAGAGCTGCCTTTGCCTCTCTTGTATACCCCCCAGAGCACAGAGAAGACATGAGAGATCTAGGCATATGCACATCACAGAGCACTAGATACATGTGTGTCCACACATGCACACACTCCACCTCTGGATACACATACCAGGCAGATGAACACAGACTTGGGGGTGGGGGGGGGCTTTGTGTGGCCCCAGATCACACAGCTCAAGTGACAGGGTTAGTTTCATGACCCCAGGTCTGCTGAACCTGTGTACGGAAAAGCACCTGGAGGCTATGAGGACCCCCCCACCAAGGCTCCACAAAGCCCAGACATAGAGGTCAGTGACAGGCTTCCCGACAGAGACCTGTGACCCTCACTCATCATGAGTGGTGTCCCCTTGTCTAGGTAGAGTCTCTCCCAGTTGCCTGCTCCTTGGTTTGCACTATTGGTTCTACCAGGGCCAGAGGCAACCTCATCAATCAGGCTGTCCATGAATTCTCTGAAGTCTAGCCTTGGGCTCAGTAGGGTACCCACAGAAGACCCCCCCCCAAAAAAAGGCTAGCTTCTGTCCCTACTTCTTGAGATCTGAGGAACTGGCCCCAGCAGTAATCCCTGTGCAACTGAAGCCTGGGATTCTAGAGGGGACATCCCCTAAGTGGACCTGGCAGCCATACATGAGCCAGAGGAGGCTGGAGCAGATGGGATACCCTGACAAAAGGGCCTGCGATGCCCATGGCAGCCAGGGAAGCAATTAAGAAGCTAATAAAAAGCCTGAACCATTTCAACAGATTTCTTAAAGGAGGTATCATAAAGAAAATAGTTTCCACTTGGCAGAAAGCCTGTTCTCCAGCTCAGCCGAGGACAGGAGCAGAAAGCAAAAGAGGAAAGAATGGCCGTGCACACGGGCGTGCTCATCCTTGCACAGGCTGTAGTGTAGGCAGAGGGCTCAGTTCCTAGGAAACACCAGGAAGTGCTGGCTGGGTGCTCATCAGAGCAACAGCCCCAGGGAGGCCAGAGTGAGTCACAGAGTTCCTGGACAAGCAATGGCTGGTGACGGCAGAGGTGTGTCTTCCGGTCTTCTTGCTGCTGTGTGACCATGGGCCAGTACCTTCATGTCCCTGAGTGTGTTTCCTGCTCTGCTAAAGGGGGGTTGCATGGTGATTCCTGCCCTTCCCCACCTCAAAGGGAATGTAACAACCTCTCTGAAAATGCCCCCAAGCCATCCCAGTTTCCTTTTCTGATTGAGACAGTCCCTGCTCTGTGGTTGCAGGAGATGTGGTGGGCAGAGAGGGTGGAGTGAGATAAACAGTCATGGGCCCTCCCCAAGTTTGACCCTCGTACCTGTAGCCTCCAGCTGAGGACAAGATCAATGGCATCCTCTTGGGCTTTCGAATCCGGTACCGGGAGCTGCTCTATGAGGGGCTGAGGGGCTTCACTCTTCGAGGCATCAACAGCCCTGGGGCCAAGTGGGCTGAGCTCACCTGTAAGTAGTCACTGTGGGGTCTTGGGGAGGGGAGGGGTAGGCATGCTCACCTCCCTGCTCTGAAGCTCCCAGGTTCCTTGAGTGTGCTAACCTGCAACCCTGCCTCCCTCTCCTTTGTGTTCATCCCCTTATCCCACTCACTCACTTGCTAAGCATTTATTGAGCACCTTCTGCATAGTCCAAGGCACTATGGGCACACACCAGTGGTTAAGCAGACAAGGGTCCCTGACCTCTCAGATCAGTCTGATGGAGGAAGAATCAGGCATTCAATCCGTAAACCCTGAAACAGATGTCAAGGGCCATGGGCATGACAGTATGGGAGAATGTTCCAGAAGAATTCCAAAGGACTCTCTTGACATGGAAGGATAATCCCAGGTTAGGCAGGCAACTGTGTGGAGGGAAGAGCCACCAGTTTAGAAAGACCATCAGCCTGGAGATCTAGACCCCCACCAAGGACAATAGTCAAGACCCCTACCTGTTCCTCCGTAAGTCAACACCCAGCCCTAGGGCCAAAGAAGCTAGCCTTCAAGTATAGGAGAAGGAGAGAAAAGAGGGGATGTTCAGGTGGCAATCCCAAGAATAGAGGACGCTGGGAAAGTCATGAGCAAGAGAAGGGTGTGCGTGAATGTTGGGTTTGGAGGACACACAGGGGCATGGAGGCGATGGCCTGGCTGTAGGAGGTGTAGGGGGAACAGAGTCAAGGAGGCTGTTGTGTTAACAGAGCGAAAGAGCATGAGGCTGAGCCAGGGAGGCAGGCTAGGTGTGCCGTGGACGTGGGTTCCACGGGGCTCCACGTCTGTTCGAGGAGAGGAGAGGGAGGCAAGCAGGAAAGAGGAGAGCATATAGAGGATGAGGAGCGGGGACCACATTGTTCACCAAAAGAGAAGTCAGGCAGCCTAGGTCCCCGTGGGCTCTGGCGCTACGTCCCATATCTCCTCAGCTTAGGGAGCCGTAGCTTCCGGGGATGTTTACAGACAACAAAATGATTGAACATGGAGTGAGAAGATATTAAAAGAAACCCATAGAAATACCCAATCCAACAGCTCATGTTCTTTCCTTATCTTTATTTATTTATTTTGGCCGATGTCTGCCTATGGCTGTGATTTTATATGGCCTGCGTCTAATTCACTCATATTTCTTGACAATAAAATTGTTTCTGGTTCATATGAGAAAATTGACGATGCCAGTATTTCACCACAGTTTGCCGAGAGCTCCAAAGTGAAACCTGGGAGCCAGTGGGATGAGAGGGTCCCCCAGAACTGTCCCCAGGGTTGAGAGGCTCTGAGGGGCTCCCCCATGGTCAGTGTAGATCAAGACAGGAATAACAATGTTTTAGGATCTACCCTCTCCCCAATTCCCATCTTGGACCCCTGACTCAGCACCAGGAATTGGAAGCAGTCCCCCTGCCTGCTCCATTGCCAACCTTGTCATCCCGTCCCAGGCCTGGTTGGTTCCCGGGGGGTGGGATGCCTGTGTACACTAACCTCTGTCTGCTGTCTTCCTGGCCTCTCACCTCCTGCCCCCAGCCTTGTACTCCATGCGGAACCTGACCCGGCCCAGCCTCACGCAGTACGAGCTGGACAGTAAGTCCCCTTGCATGGTGGTTCATCGTGGCCCAGGCCTCCTGGGATGGGCTGGGGAGGGGGTCCTCACGAACACCTAGACCCAGGCCAACTAGGTCCCCGCTGTCCTGGGTTGCTTTCTGTTGCTGTGATAAAGACTGTGACAAAGAGCAACTTGAGGCGGAAAGGGTTTGTTTGACTTACACATCTCAATCATAGTCCAGCACCAAGGGAAGCCACGCAGGAACTCAAGGCAGGAACTGAAGCAGAAGCCATGGAGGAACATTCCTGGCTTGCTCTCCATGGCTTGCTCAGCCTGCTTTCTTATACCACCCAGGACCACCTGCCCAGGGGTGGCACCACCCACAGTGAGCTGGTCCCTCCCACATTAACCATTGATCAGGAAAATGCCCCCACAGAGTTATCTACAGGCCAATCTGATGGAGGCATTTTCTGAAATGAGGTTTCCTCTTCCCAGATGACTCTAGCTGTGTCTAGCCAGCATGCCCACTTGAATTCAGTGTGCTTGAATACTAAGACCACCTATAACACATATGTGTACGCACGGAAAGCAGGCCGTGTTCTGGAAGAGCCTCCTCTGAGCCTACCCTATACGTGCTGAGTAGTAAAGTATAGACTTGAGTGGATGAGGGGGCAGCAGGTCAACAGTAGGAGGTAAAGCGCACTACAGGGCAGGTAGGCGGGCATCCGTTGCTGTTACCTGACTTGACCCGGGTAAGGCATGTTGGCCCTCACTGTCTCTCTAGCCCTGTCTGAAGCTCCTGTACTTGTGTGAGTCACCTCTGCCTCTTCTCTGTTTCCAAAGCCTCAGCAGGTTCTACACACACACACACACACACACACACACACACACACACACACGCACACGCACACACACATGGCCTTCTGATCAGGAAAAACCATCCTCAGAGTCTAGACTGCCCTTCTCTCCTCAATGTGAGCCTACTCCATGACAGAACTGCCACCCTGGGGAACAAGAGTGGGAGGGAGACAGGGACAGCAGAGGACAGAGGATGGGAGGACATACTGGCCACCAGGAAAAGGGATCATGTCTCCCATCCAGGATGACGGAGCCCAGATTCTTGCAGCAGCTTCGGTTCACCAGGCACCCTCTCCCCGATCCCCACCCCACCCCCAAGCACTTCAAACTCGGCTAATCCTTGGGATTTCTTGACCCAGAATTCACAGTCCATAAGCACTTCCCTCTAGGACTGAGCCAGTGAGGGGTGGGGGCGGTGGCGTACAACTCAGTGGTAAAGCTTGTGCTCAGCCTTGGAGAGACCCGGGATTCACTCCCTGGCCCCAAAAGAGTCGGGGGGGGGGGGGGGAAGGAGCTAGTGAATGGGGATAGATGTGGACACAGCAGGGCCATGGATGAAATGGTTTACATCTGCCATTGCGGGAAGGTCCAGGGAGGCCAGCACTGCTAATAAATCCTGCTTCAGTCTCAACGCTGTTCACTTGGAGATTCAATTGTCTTTGTGACCCTAGAGCAGGAGGTTGCTTTGTGTCACGAGTTCTGTTGGCAGGGTACAGCCCAAGCATCGAAGGTGCATTGACTCTTACCCATTTCCACCCCCAATGTCACATGGGGCACTAGATGGCAGATATTCTTCCTCCCTTCCCTGTAGCTCCAGCCTCCATGGAGAACTCCTTCCATGGGCTTTGTGACCTCTGTGTCCCTGACCCCCCAACTCTTGCCCATAGATCTGAGCAAGCACAAGCGTTATGAGATCCGGATGAGTGTATACAATGCCGTGGGTGAGGGACCCTTGAGCCCACCACAAGAGGTCTTTGTTGGGGAGGCAGGTGAGTATGCCCTCATGAGTCCCAGGTACTCATCCAGGATCCCCCCCCGCCCGCCCGCCCTAAGCCACTTCCTCTTCCTAGCCTACACCCTTGAATACTCACTCACCAACCTTCATGCCCTCCAGTACCCACGGCAGCACCACAGAACGTGGCCATCCACAGTGCCACAGCCACACAGCTAGATGTGACCTGGGAGCCACCCCCACTGGACAGCCAGAATGGAGACATCCAAGGATACAAGGTATGGGTGATCTGGCAGAGGAATGGGGTGCAGAGGGCCAAAGGGGTGGGGAGGGCTGGGTGAGCGGGAGGAAGTCCCAAGCCCTTCCTGCTCACAGCCAGGTGTTCGCCCTCAGGCTCCACTGCACACCTGTGGCCTTGCACAGCTGACAGAAATTCTGTAGAGTTGTAGAATATTTACATTCTGAGGCAGGCTGAGCTTGATCCGAAGAACTCAGACCACACCTCGGCTTATTCTGCTCTAAGGCACACAATGCCCAACTCCACCACCTCCAGCCCCACAGTCACTTCAGATTTCTGAGGAGTAGGGGCTGGGAATGTAGCTTAA